>VSMD01053632.1:0-50987 GCA_008750895.1 Mirza zaza
TGGATTAATAAAATGTGGTATATGTATACCATGGAGTACTATTCAGCTCTAAGAAACAACGGTGATATAGCACATCTTATATTTTCCTGGTTAGAGCTGGAACCCATACTACTAAGTGAAGTTTCCCAAGAATGGAAAAACAAGCACCACATATATTCACCAGCAAACTGGTATTAACTGAGCAGCACCTAAGAGGACACATAGGTACTACAGTAATAGGGTATTGGGCAGGGGGGCGGGGGGGTGGGTATATACATACATAATGAGTGAGATGTGCACCATCTGGGGGATGGTCATGCTGGAAACTCAGACTTGTGGGGGGAGGGGGGAAAGGGCATTTACTGAAACCTTAAAATCTGTACCCCCATCATATGCCAAAAAAAAAAGACATAAAGAAGGTGTATAATGAAGAGTATATTAAATATTAAAATTCAACAATTCCAAATCCGTTGAACTTGATAACACCAATAGAACATCACGGCCCTTCGGCTTCCTCCGTAAGCTCTGTCTCCCAACTCCAGCTCCGATTCATCATTCACGTCAACTATGTCTGCTTTTATTTTACTAAAGATGTGAGTCTATTTCCCCAGCAACGCAAGTATCATTTCTTTCATTTGTTTTACCATGTTTCCCCGAAAATAAGACCTACCCCTAAAATAAGCCCTAGCAGGCTTTCTAAGCATTTGCGCCATACAAGCCCTGCCCCGAAAATAAGCCCTAGTGACGGGCGTGGCTACACAGCGCATCTGCACACCCCATGCGTTTCCTCGCGGAGCGGGAAAGAAGACGAGCAGCCCTTCTCATCTGCCCCGTGAGAGCTCTGTGGCTCCACATGAGAGATCGGGGCCAATAGTTTTAAAGGAAACAGAGTCGCAAGAAATTCAGGATGGAATTTGGGGTTTGGAGAGTGATGATGATGTTCCAGAAGAAGACAGCTTCCCTGTATTTGAGTAAATGTAGATTGTTGTACCGTACTTAAAAAAAAAATCATATCCCTTGAAAATAAGCCCCAGGGTGTCTTCTTGAGGAAACGTAAATACAAGACCCTGTCTTACTTTCTGGGAAACACGGTAATAGACTGCTGTATGGAGGTTATTAACCCAGCATGCAGTGGGAAGAATGGAATTAATTCAGCTCTAGTCCCGGGTCCATCAGAACCTAGCTGTGCAACCTCCGGCAAATCCAATTTCCTTTTTCTGTGCCTCAGTTTCCTTATAGGTAAAAGTGGGATCCACAGCTTCCAAACTGAGCTCCACTGGTGTGCCCAAAGGGATTTCATGTGCCTCACCTGGCACCCCTGAACACACCTGCCACTCCACCGCCAGCCAGCTTTCATCTCAGGTGTCAACTTTCCCGTGAGACTCTTTCCCAGCGGTTTCTTGGAATCTTTGTCTTCCAGTTAGGATCATGTAGTTCAAAGGTTTTTCTAAGGCACTTCTCAGACCTAAAATCTACAGATATGATAATTTCTGTCGTTCTCGTTTTGAAGATGAGTAAATTCAGAATCTCAGCTCCTGACCTACAGACACACAGAAGGTTGAATGCAGCTGGGCTCACCTGGTGGGCGTCTGGGAATAAACACACCCCAGCCCTGTGGCCTCCTGCGAGTGTCCAGGACAGTTTGCAGAAGTTCTAAGTCCTTGGCAATCTCCTGGTTCCAGGATAGCAGAAGCCACACACTCCCTTCTACCCCTGGCTGTTAGAGCAGCCATCACTGTGTGTCTATTCCTTCTGCTGTCTTCATTTTCTTCACGGCCTTGTCAAACTGTTAAAAACCCTTAAAGAAACAGTTCCCCACGGAGGTAAGGGGTAGCTGGTTCTGAGCCCCTACTAGGTGAGAAACTAAGAAACAGGCCATATTTGAGTTCTCAGGACTCAGCAGCAACCAGGGGAAAGCAGGCCCAGAAAGGAGCGAAACCCAAGGAACTAGCTCAGGTGAGCTCATGGAGGAGGCAGAAGGCCCTTCACAAGCAGGTGCCGGTTTAGGACAGCAGAAGGGACTGCCACTTGCACACTCAGGATCTAGGAGGGAAAAAGGGACGTCTTCTGAGGATTCTGGCCCCAGAGACCTTAAGCTCCCTTGGGGGAGCTGGCGTCCTGTCCTGGGTGTGGTAGCCCCAGGAAGCAGAGGGACAGAGACCTGGAGGCCTGGCAGGCAGGTGGGTGGGGCCTGTGCCAATAGGTAGGTGGGGCCTGACATGTGGGTGGGGCCTTGCTAATAGGTGGGCTGGGCCTTGCCAATAGGTGGGTGAAGCCTGACGGACAGGTGGGTGGGGCCTGGTCAGCAGGTGGGTGGGGCCCAGCAGCTTCCAGGCCCACCTCATGGCTAACAACACTGCCATAGAGTGACTCTGTTTTCAAAATGTCCCCAGTTCTTTTGCCCAAATAGAAGAAAACTCGCTGGGATATATTTCCGTGTTTTTACTTCTAAAGATTAAGAGAAAGAAAAAGAAAAAAACCTCAGATTATTCTATTTATCCATCAGCGAGCCTACCTAAGTAAAAGGATGCTTTTAAAAAGGTTTTCCACCCCTACACCATTGCTATCTGCTTAGAGCCCTCTGAGAAAGTGTGTCCCGCCTCCCTCCAAGCAGTGAGAACTCCGCTTCCATCCATCTCTCGCTCCGCAAGCTCTGGAGACCTCAAGTCTGTCCGCTGCCGACTGCAATTGTGCCCGGGGTGGCTGGCTGCTCCCTAGGAGTGTGCCTGGATTGTGGAGTCGGGGCTGCATGCGGCACTTCTCACAGCAAGACTTCACTCCATTAACTGATGTCTCAGAGCTGCTAAGATCTTACATTCTTGGACCTCTTCAATGTGAAATGGCGATAACTTAGTTTGGCTCCAAAGTAAATTTTATTTGGAATTAGCCAGGAGCAAAGGATTCACTAAGCCGAATAATGCATGCAAACAAGATCACAGGAGAAATATTTGCACACTGAGTCTGTTTTCCAGTAAGCATGTCCAGTGAACATGCAGGCAACTAGCAAACAGAATCTTTAACGCCCATGCACCGCAGCTGGCGAGCGCAGAGCACCTGTGCTCTTCACTGCCGTGCTTTCGCCCTCGGACCCTGGGCTCACCTGTTGGCTCGTCCTGGTGAGCCCAGGGCTCACACCTCCATGCCGAGGCACACAGCAGACTCCGGTGGGTGCTCTGGCTGAATTAGGGGGAATGTGGGCTGATGCACAAGACACAGAGAGGCGACACCGGCTGTACTAACAGGGATAAGGATACGCCCTCCCTTCGAGGGATTAAGAATCTACTCACACAGAAAATGAAACCATGGGGTCAGCACTCTGCCATTAGGTTAAATAAATGTCACATCGCAATATGAGCCAATTGGTCCCAGAAAGGAGTGAATGTATAAAGTTGCTTCAACATTGGAAGAAGAATCAGAAGCAACTCCGTGGGTGTGGCGTGATGTGCGGCACCCCCCTGGCAAGCAGGGAGTGCGGTGCAGAGGAGAAGCACCCAGGGAAGCCAAGAGGCACCTGTTGGTGGGGCGGCCAGGTGGCTAGAGCTTGGATGAGCAGGCGTGGGTGTGGACGCAGGTGTTGGCTGAGGCATGGGCTGGCTCTCCTAGCTGCATGTCACTGCATTCAGGGACAGAGTGAAAGGGCACAGGCCATTGTCAGTTAAAATCTGGCCTCCCTGGACACTGTGAAAACATATTTGTATAGGATGGGGTTTCTAGAACATTCTACTTCACTGCTAGTTAGCTGGATTTTAACTTAAAGTTATTTCATGATGTGATGTGTGTAGTACCATTTCTGCCCTTGCCTGGCCTCGCACATTTTATAGAGGATGTGCTGACACATAACCTTTGATTTCCTGAAATGCATGTGTGGTGCAGTTTGCGATCTTTCCAGGCACCAAAGGATTAATTACCTGCAAGCTTTGGGCCAAGTGAGAAGAGATAGGATTTAGTGTTCATGCACCTATTACAGGGAGCAGACCCAACTGAGAATAATGTCACATCAGTCAGGCGAAGTTTAGTAAATTGGGAAGGTGGGCTGCTCAGGACAGGTGGGGTTCCAGGAAGCACTTAGCGCAGGGAATGTCTCTCAGGGTTTCTGGATTGGCAATCAGAGAACAAGGGCTATCTTGTTAGCAGAGACATGTCCAGGTAGGGATCATAGCAGACAAACCAGCTAGAAAACATCAGGACCCGGCCCCACAGTCCCAGGGCAAAAAATCCTCGGGGATGGGAGATGAGAGGGGGGATCACAAAGAAACTCAGGTACAGGAGAATAGTGGTGCGACTCACCTGCTAGACTCACCTGATGGCGTGTGGGACAACCTAGGAACAAAAGGTGATGATGGTGGTGATGGTGGTGGTGGTGATGAAGATGATGATGATGATAGTGGTGATGATGATGGTGTTGGTGATGGTGGTGATGATGGTGATAATGATGATGGTGATGATGGAGATGATAATGATGATGATGGTGGTGGTGGTGATGAAGGTGATGATGATGGTGATGGTGATGGTGGTGGTGATGATGGTGATAACAATGATGGTGATGATGGAGATAATAATGATGATGATGGTAGTGGTGATGAAGGTGATGATGATGATGGTGGTGATGATGGTGGTGATGTGGTGGTTGTGATGTAGGTGATGAAGGTGATGATGTTTATAGTGGTGATGATGATGATGGTGGTGATGATGAAGGTGATGATGATGGTGATGTAGGTGATGAAGGTAACGATGATGATGATGATGATGATGGTGGTGGTGGTGGTGGTGATGAAGGTAATGATGATGGTGGTGATGATGGTGATGTGGTGGTTGTGATGTAGGTGATGAAGGTGATGATGATGATAGTGGTGTTGATGAAGGTGATGATGATGGTGGTGATGATGATGATGGTGGTGGTGATGAAGGTAATGATGATGATGGTGGTGTTGATGAAAGTGATGATGGCGGTGGTGATGAAAGTAATGATGATGGTGGTGATGATGATGATGGTGGTGGTGGTGATGATGAAGATAATGATGATGATGGTGGTGATGATGATGGTGATGTGGTAGTTCTGATGTACGTGATGAAGGTGATGATGATGATAGTGGTGATGACGATGACAGCACAAACATTGCCTCCTTAGATTGGGTCCTGGACCTTCTCTAACATTTGGCGACGAGGGAGCCAAAGACACATCCTCTCCAAGTCATAGTGGAAGGGGACGGCTCTGACTCCCCAGGGGAACATGCCTTGTGGGGTCAGCAGATGCCAGCGAGGTCTGCACACATGTGGGGAGTGTGCAGCGTGCTAGATGACGCTGCCCACTAGGACCTTACCTAGAAACCGATTTCCTGTTACTTTTTATTGTGGAAAGATCAATATTGTATTTTTAAAAAATTGGCAATGGCAACACATCTCGACACATCACCAGATAAAACAATCGTCCAGGTTGTATGTAATTAGCTTCCTGTATGGTGCTTTAAGCAGTTAACACTCTCCTGGGGGGCGGGAGGACGAGGCAAATCTCACCATGTTACAGGTAACCTTTTCTCATCCATGTGTTGAGCCAGGCTGTGAAACAGATAGGCTCAGTCTCCTGGTCTCAAGGAGAATTTCTGTGTATTTATCTCCCTGATAAAGGGCTTTCCCCCAACAATGTTTAGTTTACTCACTTTCATCTCAAATTTAAATTACATCCCTTCCGCCAAAGGGACATTTCCATAAAAAATACTGTGTCCTTTTAGCTCACACTGGCTTACTAACCCTGTCAGAAGTGTGAGTGGTAAGTGCTGTTCATCAAATTCAAGATGCAGGAAAGACCAGGTTATTTTTTGGCTCCATGTGGATTAAGGATGCTCCGCGTCCTAAACTGTGGCTGGGAGCTGACACACAGGTGCCATGAGGCACAACTCGTTTTAGGTGTGAAATATCAGGAACTCCCGTTTCCCCTTTGATGGGGGCTGACAGTGACAATTCCCAGGGGAGGAGGAGCCCCCATCTGCTGGTCCTCCCAGGACTCACCTTCTCCAGGGATGGAGACGCGGGAAGGGAGGGAAGGTTGTGTGGGGCGTTTCTTTCTCTCCTTCACACTCTTCCGCCTCTTTCTGGTTATCCTGGGAACTGTCCTTGTTACTACACGTAGCTTCATTTCCTCACACCTTTGGCATTCAGTGAGGACGAATCACCATCATTTTACAGGTAAAGAGACCCCCAAACCCACCGTACAGGTGGCCTCGGTGGCAGAAGAGGCTTCCCAGCTCTGTAGCTCTCACTTTTCATCCTTTTTCCTCACTCACTTGTCTCCCACTCCCAGGACGTCCGTCCATCCCAGAATGTCCACAAAAGCTGAACATCACTGCAGCGTCTCACTAAGTAGCTATTGATTTAATCCTGTGTGTTCTGCAGGCCTTTTGTTTGTTTGTTTCTTTTTGCCTGTGCATCTCATAGTACTCGACTCATTTTTCTTCTGCAAAATCCTAACAAATGGCTGACACCTACGTGGCTCTCTCGTGGAGTGCTGGAGAGTGCAGCTGGGTCTCTTCCTTCCTTTTGTGGACAAATGACAATATATAAAAATCAGTCCTTTCATCAAGCTGCTTGTTTGATCTCTGACATAAACTGTGCATCTCTGCATCTCTGACATAAACTGTGGACTTTTCCATGTCACATGCACAGGCATCAAGCTCTGCCTTCCCAGCTATCTTGTTCAGCCTGATGAATAATGAAAGCGCCTCCTTTTATGTTTATTTCCAAGTACATGCAGACTTTAAATGCTGCTGGTGTGTCTCTGCAAATTAATAAGCTGAATTAAAAAGCAGAATGAAATGATTAAAATGTCATTAAAATGACCTATAAATATTTCATTTTTAAGAAAGGGCAGCGCACACAGTGCATTATCCTTAACACGTAAGTGGGAATAATTAGTCTCACTCCAATTAAAGCTGGAGTTATGTGTATATTGGTAGAGGCAGCCTGATAGCTTGGTATTTTAAAAAGGACGATAAAAGGCAAGAAGAGTCACAGAGCAGAAGCTTCGGTCCAGAGCCCTGCTTTGCTCAGAGGTCGTTGCAGTGGGGAAGATGCAAGACCTTCCGGGGAGCGTGACACGGCAGCTAAGCAGGAGTGGTTGTGACCTGGAGCCTCAAGCGCAGGGCATGGCCATCCATTGCAGGTAAGGATTTGCACAGCAAAGATAGAATTCTTGGATTCTTTGTGCACAAAGGGAGCTTCCCTGGCTGTGCTTCATGGTTTTCCATGTGCTTTTCATGCATGGCAAAGGGATCTTCAGGCAGCATCTCTGCAGAACTCACAAGGTCCTGGATTCATAAAGGACCCCGAGATTATCTAAGGCAGCCCCTTAACTTTCCAGGGGTGCAATGGAGCGGCGAGGTTGGGATCTTAGTCCAAGGCAGGCAGGGGCTGGAGGCAGGTGCTCTGGTCTGGGCTCAGCCAAAGGGAGAAACTGAGATGCTGCAAGTACTCTGCGCAGGTGTTTTCTAGCAACATCCATCGAGGCAGCCAGGAGGGGAGGCTGTAGGCGTGGCCTTTGGGGGGGCTCAGACCACGGGGTTCGGGTTCTAATTCTTCCGATGGCACACCGGGCACCTGTGGAGAGCCACCTATCCCCACCTTCCCAGAGCTGCCAGGAGGCTCTCACACGATTGGAGGCATGAATGTAAAGCACAAATTAACCAGAAAGGATTCTAGGTGCAATATAGAATGCACATATATAATTTATAATTCTACGTGCAAATATCATGGGAAAGTTTTACAAAGCTCTACACCTGACTCAATAATGAGTAGAAAGTTACGTTTTTGGAATTAAAAATGGTAGTGGACTGGGTCCTATGGCAGGTTCGTGCCATGGGTACCTCGTGCACTCACAAGGATGGAGTGATGAACAGCTGGGATCAGAGGAAGTCTCTTTCCTCCCAGAAAATACAGGTGTGCATGTTCCTTTCCTCGCTGCCTGCTGCCTGGCCTCTGCCCCTCAGCCAAACTCTAGAGTTATGTTTCCACATTTCAGGGTCTGCTGCGTGGTGCACACCTGTTCTTTGTTACCTAATTCTGAGTTAATCAGGAGCCCACCTGCCTGCAAGTAACAGGTACCCAAACTCACCACTGCTTGAAACTAGAGTCCCACTTTCTAATGTCTCAAGGAGTCTGCTAACAAAACAAAAACCAAAACAACAATGAAAATGACGTAAAAGTACCCCTTAATGAGGAGTAAATTAACCCTTGTGGTCCTAGGTAAAGTCTGGACTGAAGGAACACCTGCACTGGGTTTCACATGTCAGTCTATCAGGTGTATAGAGCACACCTGATATCAAATCTTTTTTTTTAATATTTGCAATATCTATATTCGACAAAGGACTTGTATTCAAAATATAGAACTCTTAAAACTCAATAATAATATGAACAAGTCAATTTAAAAAGTGGGCAAAATGTTTTAACAAACACTTCCCCAGAGAGAAAAATACAAAAGCCAACAAGCACATGAAGAAATGCTCAACATCATTAGTAGAAATGCAAATTAAAACCATGAGATAATACTACATATAGACTAGAAGGGCTAAAATTGAAAAGTCTGACAGTATCAAGTGTTGATAAGGATGTGGAGCAAGGAGAACTTGCCTACATTGCTTGTGAGACAGCCACTTTAGAAACCAGTTTGACCCTTTCTTTTTTTTTTTTTTTTTTTTTGAGACAGAGTCTCGCTCTGTTGTCTGGGCTAGAGTGCCGTGGTGTCAGCCTAGCTCACTGCAACCTCAGGTCTCAAGCGATCTTCCTACCTCAGCCTCCCAAGTAGCTGGGACTACAGGCATGTGCCGCCGTGCCCGGCTAAGCTTTTTTTCTATTTTTAGTTGTTTTGGCTAATTTGTTTCTATTTATAGTAGAGACAGGAGTCTCGCTCTTGCTCAGGCTGGTCTCGAACTCCTGACCTTGAGCAATCCGCCTGCCTCGGCCTTCCAGAGTGCTAGGATTACAGGCGTGAGCCACCTCGCCAGGCTCTGACCCTTTCTTATAAAGTTAAACATATACCCATTATGCAACTCAGCCATTCCAATTCTAGGTGATATTAAATCTTAACAGCACAGCTGTGCTTGGAGGAAAAGGCACACCCTGAAATAACATCACCAGCAGAGAAAGAAACTGCAGCGGAGGAGTTTAGTATTAGTCTCAATAATTTTTTAAAAGAATAACAACATAACCAAAAAATCAGAAGAGATGATTAATTATGAAAAAGCTCAAAATAACAAAATTTTTAAAAAGGTAGAATGGATAGGTATGGAACAAATAAACAAATAAATACATTTTTCTAAGGGGGATTAAGGAAAGACATTGAAGAAAATTTGTACGATTAGAAATGAGAGAGAAATACTGTCAGGGAAACATGACGTGGAAAATGAAAGCAATTGTTACAGGTAGCTCTCTTGCATCAGATTTGAAAACCTGGAGAAAGTGAATTCTTTGCAAAATAAGATTATTAGGATCTAAGAAGGGGAGATCTTGAGCAGACCTTTATAAGACTGAAGTTGTATTCTGTAAAAAAGTCACTGGATCAGAGGTTTTGCCACGAATGTCTAACCATTTTTAAGGAACAGGTAACTCTAACATTATTTCAGCTAATCTGAAGCAATTTGTGCTATTCGTTCAGTGCGACTTTAATAGCAAAACTATATAAAGATAAAAGTCTAGATTGATTCATTTCAGTATAGAGATGTGAAATTCCAAATGGAAGTTTTTGTAAATAGAATATGATTCAATATTAATGAAGTTATGCACAAAGGCCTGTCATGGTTTATTCGAACAGTCAAAAGAAGTTCATTTTCAGAAGATCTGTTAACACAGCACACTCATTAATAAGTCAAAAGAAAAAAATCAGATAACTGTGTCATTGCAACCTAGAGATAGGTTTGGTAAAATATAGCAGGCAGTCCCAAAACACTTTTGTGCGTATTGGGAATATGAGGAGTTTAGATAGATATGATATTAACAGAAAATGCTGCAAAACCCAAACGCTATCATCCAAGCAGCAAAACACTAAAAACAATTTCAGTTAAAACCAGGAGTTAATGGGTAACCCCATGATTACCATTATTTTTCAAGAAAATTTTCTAGCAATAATGGTAAGACAACAAAGAGAATCAATCCAAGTGAATATAGTACAAAAGACATTACACTATCTCCCTTTGCTGATTTCATAATTGTATACATAGAATACTCCAGAGACTCTGCTTAAAAAGAAACTAGACTTAAATACATTTGTTAAGCTGGTTATATTCAAAATAAATGTGTAAAAATCAATAGCATTTCTTTAACTAAATGTCTACAGATGGAAAGGAGAAAAAAATTCCCACTTACAATAATATTACCAATTTATTTAGTAATATGTCTGCATAAACTGAGGGCCTTGATACAAAAAACTTAACACATTTTTTGAAAAATGTTCTGACAAAATGGGAAGGCTTTCCAGATTCTTGGAAGAGAAGATCACATGTAATAAAAACATTAATTCTTCCCACATCCCTGTATGTTTAATTCAATTCAAAGTCAAATCCTATCAGGACTGTCTGAGAAAGGACTTGGAAAATAAATTCTTCAAAATTGCCAAGAACGAGTTAAAAGGTGCAAGAGTGGATCTTGGGAGGGGTGAATTTGCCTGGCAAAAACACACTGCAAAGTCAGTGCAGTCTAGTCGATAGAGGATTGGCATGAGAATAGACACATTGATCAGCGAATTAAGTTGTGAGCCACAATATAGATCTCATCACATACGGAAACAATACTGCAGCCACTACGGTGAGAGAACCACAGAGACACGCAATGATCAGTGGAACTTTGCCCCGGGACATGAGGGCACAAAGTCCCCAGAGATTCATCTAGCATGTCACCTTATAAAATGAAAGCAAACGTTATGTACTAACCTGTATTTTTTTATAAAACACAAGAGCATATTTTTACTTCTCAGGTGTATCAACCTGCTAAGCTGTCGTAACAAAATACCCAGACTGGGCAGCTTAAATAGCAGTTGGAAAGGGTGGAAACCCCAGATCGAGGTGATTCTTCCCCAGCCCTTTGTCCTGGGCTTGAGGATGCTGCCCTGTCACGGGTCTGTCCTCCATGTGAGCCCCTCCCACCCTGGTCCTTCCTCCTCTTCTCGCGAGGACACGGGTCCTATGGGACAGGGCTTCCCCATTATGGTGTTGACGTATGGATTCCGGGGGACAGAACTCAGTCCATAGCATCAGAAAATGAGGCAATTAAACACAGCAAGAGGGAAGTAAGGCCGGCTGAGCAAGGGACTCAGAGAGAGACAGAGTGCTCCAGGTAAGGGCGGCGGGAGCTGAGTGTGAGTGTGTGATGCCAGTGGCTGCACGGTCTAGGGGGCAAGAGAGGAAACGACTGACAAAAATGCACGAAGAAAGCACAGCATGCATGATATGAAACCATCAACACAAAGTCGTGCGTGTGCAGATGTAGTGCACGCAGAAATTTGGGTATAAAAGGGTAGGGTTGTCTATGATACACCATTAAAAGGAAAAAAAAACTTGCTATACAACAATTATAGCATGAGGACTTTGTTTAAATAAGCAAAGCAAAAAACTCCCACACGTGCATATATTTGGAAAAATGATCGTTTGTATCTTAGGTTTGATATCATAAGGATTAGTTACGATTCATCCTCGTAATGCATCTTTTGAGACTTATTTAGCATAGTAGTTTTTCAGGGTGTGAACTAGCAAACAAAGGTGAGCAAAACCAGGGGATTGTTAAGTAAAAAACAAAACCATATTGTAAGGAACACTTCTGTACAAAGCTAGCAACTGGCATCATCGTTCCAGGGTCAAAGGTTACTGTTTCTTTTCCTTTCCTTTTTTTTACTTAGGAACGCTGTAAAAAAAAAAAAGATGACTGTTTCTACATGTTCTACCCATATGCTTCAATATTCTCTTTTATTTATTTGTTTCCTTCATGAATATGTAGCCACACTCAGCTTTCTTAACAGTATCTTTTCCTTTGAGATTTACACTCGTTTTTTGGAGCATGGGGCTGAGGACAGTCTGCAAGAGAAATCATGCCACATGATTCACAGGTGAGACAGATTATAGTCACACAGATCACACCCTGTGACTGGTGCGCCATCATTCCAGCCACATTTGAACAGCATCACATCTGTTATTTACAGAAATAACCATAAATCACCTCTCAACATTTTTTTAAAAAAAACATTATCAATGGTACCACTTCTTTTCATATTTATGGGCTATTTTTGCCATGAAATATTGAAGTCATATGCCGGGAAGCTAGGTCAGTGGGAAAAAAATGAAGATTGTTTTTTTGGTTTTTTTCTTGGATTCAATTAAACAAAAACGACTTGAGCGCCTACTATGGGGTAAACGCGTGCTGTGGGCTGCAGGGAACACGCTGGAAATACACATTCTTCTCCCAGTTAGACGGCGAGGCTGTTTAGGATGAGGACTTCAGGGTAAGGATGTGATAATGACAAGTGCTCTGCTGCTCAGATTTGGAAAGATGAATCGCTTTTCCCCGTTGAGGGCAATGAAAAGGTTAAAGCTAAATTATCAGGAGTTCTCTCGGCTTTGGCTGCGGCAGCTGCAGCTGATGCTTGATGGCTCGACACCTCACCCTCGCCTGGGTCATCTCTCAGCACTCGAGCCACTGGCCGCAATGACAGTCCCTGTCCCTGACCTGTGAGTCTAGTGACCACAAGCCAAATACTGGGTGACCCTGTCTTCATGTCCTGGGAGTCACGAGTCTCCTCATTCTGCTCTGTCGGGTCCTCCGTCCTGATGGGGTGGGGCAGGCAGTGCTCCTTTGTGGGGACTCGACGGCGCCAGAGACCTGGGTTCCAGTCTCGCACGTTCTCCTCTGCCAACCGCGTCTGCCTGATGCAGTTTATACGCTGTCCTGGTCAGCTCTTTTTTTTTTTTTTTCTTTTTGAGACAGAGTCTCACTCTGTCACCCAGGCTAGAGACCGTGGCGTCAGCCTAGCTCACAGCAACCTCACACTCCTGGGCTCAAGTGATCCTCCTGCCTCAGCCTCCTGGGTAGCTGGGACTACAGGCATGCGCCACCAGGCCCGGTTAATTTTTTCTATTTTTAGTTGTTTGGCTAACTTTTTTCTATTTATAGTAGAGATGGGGTCTTGCTCTTGCTCAGGCTGGCCTCGAACTCCTGAGCTCAAGCCATCCTCCTGCCTCGGCCTTCCAGAGTGATAGGAGCTTCAGCTCTTAAAATTGGGTGCTGGTACCGTCTGTGAGAGGAAGCAGTGTACGAATGGCATCTGGCACATTCCAGACACAAAATCACGCTCTTTCTAGAGAAAGCTTCGTTTCTCACAGTTCTGGAGGCTGGAAGTTCAAAATCGAGGCACCAGCGTGGTCAGGTTCCTGGTGAGAGCCTGCGCCCTGGATTGGCAACGGCACCCTCTTTGCTGTGTCCTCCCTCGGCTCCGTCTTCTGCTTTCTTTTTTTTTTTTTTGAGACAGAGTCTCACTCCGTCACCCAGGCTAGAGTGCCGTGGTGTCAGCCCAGCTCACAGCAACCTCCAACTCCAGGGCTCAGGCTATCCTCCTTCCTCAGCCTCCCGAGTAGCTGGGACTACAGGCATGCGCCCCCATGCCCGGCTAATTTTTTTCCATATATTTTGTAGTTGTTCAATTAATTTCTTTCTATTTTTAGTAAAGATGAGGTCTCGCTCTTGCTCAGGCTGGTTTCAAACTCCCAACCCTGAGCTATCTGCCCATCTCGGCCTCCCAGAGTGCTAGGATGACAGGCGTGAGTCGCGGCGCCTGGCCCCTCCTGCTCTTCTTAAAGGACACTGTCCCCATCGTGGGCCCCCGGTGGCCTCATCTTCTGCTGCTCACCTCCCAAAGGCCTCACCTCCTGAGACCATTGACTTTGACGTCAGGGCTTCAACATATGCATTTAGAGGGAGGTGTTCAGTCCGCAGCATGGGGGATTTTTAACTTTTCCAGGGAAGGCCAATGCTCTGCAAGCGTGAGCAACCGTGAATATGGGGAGAGGTGATTTCAGACATTCCTCAGTGGCCCGGGCTGGCTCTGCGCTCGCTCCAGGCTCTGAGATTGGCACGGGACCGTTTAGGCTCCTCAGAGAATCCAAGGCCAGCCCCAGCGTGTGGACGAGATGACCCCAAAGGCTCCCCCAGGTACCCTCTTTCCTGGCCCCAGGGCCCTGGTAGCAAGTACCGCCCTGCAGGTACCAGCGAGCTGCTCTTACCTGGGACCCCGGAACACGCCCCAATTCCCAGCCCTCCCCTTCTTTGCTAAGAACTCAGGGCATCGTCACAGCTTATTATCCAGCTCACGTGGCTTTAGTATCGCCTGACTAAGTTTCTTCTCATTTTAGATCTTGAATACATAGAGCCTTGCCTTTTCCCGGGAAGTTACTAAAAAGCACTGTGGAGTTGCTGCCCTGTATCCAAACCAGACCAACCTTCCCTTCCTCTCTCATGCCCTGATTGATTGAGGGGCTTCTGCAGGCTCCACTCGCTGTCTGGCATTTTCGATTTCAGGGTAATCCTTGTTTGGGGGTAGCATGGACAAGACCCGCTTGGGCCATGTCCCTAGGACGGGCTTTTCCAGCTGTGAAGGCTGCTGGCAGGGCTGTCGGGATCAGCGCACGGTGTGAGATGTATTTTCACTTAGGTGGGAGGGGCTTAGAGCAGATGGCACGAACTAGCAGGTGCAGCGGAGCAAACACAGGTTTCAACATCACACTGGGTTTGACAATATCCATGCATCTTACGCCTTTTCATTCCCCATGGACCTTCACGGTGAGGGCTCACGAAGGCTTTGGTTACTTTTTTTCTGGTGCATGAGGTTCAGACATTTCTTCCTTTAAAATTGTTTATTGGTGCATTTCTTCTTCCTCCATCAATATGCATCACATATTTCGTAATGGAAAGAACTTACAGACGCTTGGAATAGACCTAGTGAGTAATTTGATTTTCACAGCACCCCGTGGTGAGGTATTGTTAATACTGTCCTCCCGCAGAGGAGGAGGCTGAGACCGCCCTCCCGGCCGGGCACTCCATGCCCTGTCACCGGTGGTCCAGGTCCCTTCAGACCACAGTGCCACTGTCCAGCATGGTCATCACCAGGCACATGGTCGCCAAGCACTCGGCTCAGGGCTGGCCCAAATCAACAGGAGCAGTAAGCACGAAGAAAGACACACTGGTCAGCATGAAAAAAAGAAGATGAAGTGCGATTCCTTTTATAATGATTGCATGCTGAACTGACACCTTAACCACTTGGTGCGGCGCTCACCAGCCACGACACCTCGCCCACAGCCGCACTCACAGTCCGCACGGTCATTCGCGCTGTGCATCGACGATGCGTCCGTTCTGCTCCTGTGTGATGAGGAAAGCTTGAAAGCACTGAAAGCTTGTTTTACTTTACAGGCAGCTTTAGGAAAATAACTATAATAACTCCTCCTAAGGACTTGTTAAAAGGTCACAGATTCAAAGTAACTTATTAGCCGAACGTACACACTGCAACTGCAGAGATAAAAGCTGTAAAAGTAAAAGCTTTTGGCTGTCGACTAAAGTCGACGCTCGTACCGAAGTGGTTAAATAGCGTGGGCTGCATACAACAGATTATGGAAATTAATGTAACTTGCTCCCTTTTGCTTTTTCAAATGCGGCTGCCGGAGCAGTTAAAATGAGGTCTGCGGCTCAGGCTGCATTTCTGTTGGACGGTGCGGGCCCGCCAAGCTACGGAGGGCGGGAGAGTTAGTGCAGCCCCCGGGCAAACCGCGCGTGGGCTTTGGCTACATGTTCGCTGAGAAGTGGCTGTTTTTGCCGTAATTGGAGGGACCCCCCTGGGTGGTCACACACTGCGTACGCACGGAGATGGCTCGGGCTGCTGCCTCCTGCTGCACTTGCTGTGGTCCATGGGCCTCCCGGACCCACTGACCCAGGAGACCCACCTGCAGCCTCAGGCCACGCGTGCCAACTCTATAGCCCACGGCGCCAAATCCAGCTCTGCCTTCCTTCCGTGGTCAGTGATGCTCTGTTGGGGTCCAGCTAGCACATCCATCTGCTCGATTCCACGGCTGTGTTCACGCTTCTTTCGAATAAGCAATTCCTCTTTCTAATAAGCAGTTGTCGCGTTCCTTCTAGTTGCCCAAACTCTTCAAGTTCCATGAGAAGAGTAGCCAGTGAGGACCGGAGACTCCCTGCTCTCATGGGGCTCAACATTCAAGTGCCTGAGCTTAAGAAATCCACGAAGAAACAGTCCATAGAAGATATCGGATAAATGAAAAATTCCTCGTCCCCAACTCTACGAGCCCCCCCCCCCCCCCCCCCGCGCCACAAGCCTTGACCTGCAGGAAGGGAAGCAGAGCTCTGAGCCCACCCACGAGCCCTCTGTCTGGACGGGTTCGTGCTGGAAAACACGAAGCTCAGCCAGGCGGCGGGGCGCTGCACTCCGGGCTCTGGAATGAGGTGTTTTCTTGAGTGGAGGGAGCAGATGGGAGGGGCGCGGGCCGGGGAGCACGGCTGCATGGTCCTCCCCACCGGCTCACAGAGCCGTGCTGGGTGGGCTGGTCCACAGCCGGCTTCTGTGCGCACTCCGGTCTGGTCGCAGTGAGATTTAGGAGCAAACTGCAGGGCTGCAATGCTTCCAGCGGCTGTTCTGAAGACAGAGAGGGATGTCGTCTAAGTCAAGATTTAGGGCCAATTCGAGGAAAAGAACATGAGTCATTTTCTGAGCTAAAAGTTGCTCACAGCCAGGTTATGGAAAGGCAGGAAAGAAATGGGATGGATTTCACCCTGCATCACCTTTCTGCCCTGTGGTCCGGGCTGGTCCGGGCTGCGTCAAGGGGTTTTCTACTGTGGGGGGCTCACGGCGTGGCCACAGCTGAAGCTATAGACAGGCACTGTAGGATTCAGAAAACCCACCTGAGCTGCTCTCAAGTTGTTCGTTCCTGCACCCTGTGGACCCACAGCTACATGCTGCATTTTAAATGACATTATTAAAAACCTAGACACCCCGTTAATTTTATATCCAGTGTTCCCAACACACATTCTGGAAGCAAACACATCCTGAGTCAGGCGCTTTTTGCACCTGTAAATCAGGTGGACGTCTCTGGAGGTTACGGGCTCCATTATGCCGCGTCGTAGGTGGGAAGCAATTGGCCTCCTCTGTTGTGTCTGGTGCGTGTTGATCATCCTTGCCCCCTCAAAGTTGTTTATCCAAACAGTGCAAGCACAGAAGTGGAGGAAAGGAGATTAAAATTAGAAGGATGTTCCTTGCCCTGAGCCTGCGGGGCTCAGCAGACAAATATATCAGGAGGGGAAGCGTAGTCGCAGGAAGCCCGGGAGAAAAGGAGGGATTAATTAAAAGTCCTGGCAGGGACCAGGGAATTGTAAGTGTGTTTGTAAACTATTAGGTTTTTTTTTTTTAATGTGAATTAGCAGGCAATGAAGCTGAAAGGACAAATGAAAAATTTGCCCCCAAATAATCTTTGTTTAGACAGACCTGAAAGCAACTGTGTGTCTCTCGGGAGAGGGCTCAGTTAAAGTTTCAGAAATGAATTGAAGCGTATTTTCAAGACAGTGAGCTTGGTGGCATTAGAGACAGGATGACAAAGGGCATCTGATTGAAACAGAGGACGTTCTGCCAGTTACGGCATCTCCCATTTTCACGTCCTTATTCATGCTGCAAATAACTAATAATAATGTTACATACCTACTGTGCTCTTTTATGATTGACTAGTGCTTCTTTTGTTTATTCTTGCAAAAACCCTTCCAATTTGCAGGTAAGGCATTTTGGTGACTCATGAGGACAGAATGAGACAGTATCTGGATGAAGGACAGAACAGCACAGGTGCAAAGCTCTTGCTCACTGTGGGGCCATTGGTCCTGCCTGGGTTCCAGCTTCTCTCCTAGCAACAAGTGCAATTTGTGCCTTTTTCTTTTCTATTTTCTTTTTCTTGCCTCTGCAGTCTACCAGACATGAGTTGCAAGACGCCTATATTCATTTATTTCTGTGTTCATCATGACTGACTCACAGTAGATGCTTAATGTATGTTTTTGAATGAGATAATTAGTAACTGATTCTAATTAATAAAAAGCATCCCAGATATGTACATATGTCTACACTATTTATGTATGGATATACAATGTATATTATTAAATGTATACATATATGCGTGCATATATTTTATATATATATATATGTTACCTTACACAAGTCATGGTCAAGTAACAAAGTACAATGATTAAGAGTTTGGGCTGGGCGTGGTGGCTCACGCCTGTAATCCTAGCACTCTGGGAGGCCGAGGTGGGCGGATTGCTTGAGGTCAGGAGTTTGAAACCAGCCTGAGCAAGAGTGAGATCCATCTCTACTGTAAAATAGAAAGAAATTAATTGGCCAACTAATATATATAGAAAAAATTAGCCAGGCATTGTGGTGCATGCCCGTAGTCCCAGCTACTTGGGAGGCTGAGGCAGGAGGATTGCTTGAGCACAGGAGATTGAGGTTTCTGTGAGCTAGTCTGACGCCATGGCACACACTCTAGCCTGGGAAACAAAGCGAGACTCTGTTTAAAAAAAAAAAAAAGTTTGGCTGTAGAGTTTGACAAACTGCTGATTAAATTCTGAAGCTGTGACTTAATGCTGTGTCCTTAAATAAATTCCTTTAATCCCAGATCCGTCATTTATAAAATGGGGTCAATAATTGTACTTTGCTTATAAGCCTATGTCCACATTTTAGCACTTAACACTGTGTGCATTTTATGTGTTTATTTGTGTGATTATCTTCCTTCTCAGTCTTGGTGTTTACGTCCCATGAGGGCAGGACTAGATCTGTCAGGTTCATTAGTTTATCCCTGAAGCTTAAGACAGAGTTAGGCACTCAGTAAATATTTATTGAATAAAAGTTTATGTAAGATTGTAGTAGGTGTTTAATAAAGCACCTAACGCATGGCAAACCTTAATTAATATTAGTGTTTACTACTATCATTATTAATAGGTGCCATTCAGGATACATAGGAGTACAAAAGATGCAGTTTTATGGATTTTACTACATGCAGAAAGTTTAAGTAGGTTAAACTTCAACTGTGGATAAGGTTTGAGTTAATAGATGAATGGGATTTGTTTATAATTAACATATTAATTGCTTTTATGTAAATCAGAACTTTAAAAATGTTTGAAGATAGTTTGCTCTCTTAAATGGAAGCTCAGTCACTGTTTCTGCCATCCTAGAATTATTAACTGAATTATTAGACAACTGTTTTTTTTTTCCTGTACTAAAAATCCTCAGGTATTTAAAGGAAAAGTTGGCCAATATTCTTTCAATGCCTCTACATGACAAATGCTGATTCTAGTTTTAGCAGAATTCTAAGTAAGAAAAATAATTGAATTTTTTATTTTCGGAAACACTATTTCTGAAAAGACTCCCTGTTCTTAGGTGATATTGCCATTCATACTATAGTTCTTAGCAGGGAAGGCCTGCATATCACTTGGGCTGCTTAAACTGTATTGCAAATGAACAGATTTTTAGAATTCAGATACTAATTCCTGATGGGAGGAAGATGACAGCTTTTTAGGGGAAATGCATGATAATATCACAGAGTCCTTCATTAATATTTAATGGGACTTGTACATTTCACTCAGATGGTTCAGCATTGCCCCACTCTGTTAAATGTTCTCCCTCTTACAGGTCATTCAACCACTTGAATTTTAAGAGCAAGTTATTAATTTACATTGTGCACGCTGAAAAAATCTTCTATAGAGGGAACAATTGGAAGAGTAGTGCTATATGGATTATTTGGATACTTAAAAATGGCTCCATTATATTATAATAAAATTTGCTACATGATGTATAAGGCACATTTCCTATGTTTATTAAAAAAAGGAGTTACTCCCGCAATTATATAATGAAACAAACCTGTTTACATTTGAGCCGAATATCTTTGCGTGCTTATCGTTTTTATGTGTTTTCTTTCATTTTCTTTAATTCATTTTCCTTTCTTAATGGGTCATCTGCAACCTGTCTTCTAGATTTCTTGTTAACTGGTGATGGATCTGAATCATTAAAAAAATTTTTTTTCCAAGTAAGCAATTTCTTCAATATAAAAGAAACGATAAAGGTTTCCTTCTTTTTTATTTTTTTGCAGATAGGATGTTGCTTTGTTGTCAGGGCTAGAGTACAGTGGTGTCATCACAGCTCATAGCAACCTCAAACTCCTGGGTTTGAGTGATCCTCCTGCCTCAGCCTCCCGAGTAGCTGGGATTACAGGTGCATACTACCACGCCTGGCTAATTTTTTCTATTTTTTGTAGAGACAGGATCTCACTTTTGCTCAGGCTGGTCTTGATCTCCTGACCTCAAGCGACCCTCCCACCTCGGCCTCCCAGAGTGCTGGGATTACAGGCGTGAGCCACCGAGCCCAGCCCTCATATATTCAGCATAAATTCAGACGTCTCAGGAAGACGATCTCTGGGCTTCTGCTTGTGGAATAAGAAGACAGAAATCTCCTGGGCCTCAGTGCTGTGCTTCTGTGGAACAGAAATACGCACCTCACTTGTGAGCACGAATAGCCCAGCAAGACTGCTGGAAACAGAGTTGAAAGTATTTTTAGACATTGCTACATATTCTACAGCTTGAAATATCTTACGCAATGCAACAACACTTCTCGATTTGTGAAATTTGCCCCCCAAAATTGCCATTTCATTAAAAAGATATCAGTGCAACACCCACAGTGGCCAAGACAGGGTCACAAATCACCTCGGTCTGATTGGAAACGGTTCCTATCTTTTCAGGCTTTCTTGAAGGCATTAAAAGAAAAAAAATAAACATTTTAATATAGAAAACAAGACTAAACTCCAGTAGGAAAAGACCATTACTTTTAATGAGATTTCTTGATATGAAGAGCCATAGCTTAATTGATTAAACAAAGATTAATAGGTAATTATTTGCTTGGGAGCAAAAATAATCAAAATAAAAAACACCTGTGGTTGCTCATTAGGAGCAGGAAGACAAAGAGGGCGTTTTCACGGCAGCCTTTGCGTTATAAAAGATGCTCGTTTTAACAGCAGACCAAAGCGTGGGGAGACCTGGGTTCAAGTCCCGGTTCCGTAGGTATTTAACTTACGACCACAGGAATCTCCTTTCACCTTTCTGGTCGTGAGTTACTCACCCCTGAACTGACGTGGCTGCCACTCTGGCATGGAGCGAACCTGTGTTTTAGCAGTTTTTGCTAGACATCTTCCCTTCCTTTCTGAGATTTTGGTTGGAAATGACTGTGCATCCAAGAGACCTCATGGGCTGACCCTCATACACATTATTTACATTGTAGGGGAGGGTGGAGATGTTTGTTTGTGGTCCATGTTGGCCAGGTTGCCTTTTCAGTGGTGATCAGAGTGGAACGACTCACTAAACCTTATCAACATACACCCGAGGTCCCCAAGCCCCAGACCATGGGCCGGCACCCCCTGCACCCTGTTAGGAACTGGGACACACAGCAGCAGGTGAGTGAGAGAAGCTTCATCTGTATTTACAGCTGCTCCCCATCACTTCTCATCCTTCGCCATCCCCCCATCCATGGAAGGATTGTCTTCCATGAAACTAGTCCCTAGAGCCAAAAAGGTCGAGGGCGGCTGATTGAACTCAAGGCACATAGAGAACCATAGAGCCCACCTGTGAGACCAGTGCTGACAGCTAAACGTGGCACCAAAAGCTACTTCTAAAGTCCAACCCCGAGTGTGAAAACCTGGAGGAGAACTGAACAAACGGCCCCATAGGTGCGTCAGGAGAGAGGATTCCACCGGCTCAGAGCAGCAGAGCGGAGGTTGCAGAGGGCGTTATTGAAGCTCACGGCAGAGCAAGGCTTATTGGTGCATAAAGAGCACTGGGATGAGGGCATCCGCTGTCTGTCCCCTGCCACCCGCTGTTCCTGTCTCCACATCTCCTGCCTGCTGCCATCCGCTGCCCCACCCAGGAGAGGAGGAGCGCTGCCGAGGCCAGGCCCCCTGAGGCATGTGCTATGGACCCTCAGGAGTTCTGCGTTGCAGGGCCGGAGGCTGGGGGCGGCGCCGGGAGGCCCTTGCTCCTCTCGGTGCTGGCCTGGCGTCCTGGGTGGATGGGTGGGGGCAGTCTGGCAGGGCCTGCTGGTCCCTCCACATGCAACCAGGTGGATGGCTGATCAGGTAGCCAGATAGATGCAAGTGGCAAAAGCCCCAGCATGATAGCTGGACTTCAGCCGGTT
This sequence comes from Mirza zaza, assembly GCA_008750895.1. Lineage (NCBI taxonomy): Eukaryota > Metazoa > Chordata > Mammalia > Primates > Cheirogaleidae > Mirza > Mirza zaza. The sequence continues at coordinate 22,223 of VSMD01053632.1, forward strand.
TAAGAGATTTGTTTTATTAGTCAAGATTCTGAAGAGACACAGAGCAATAAGGAGATTCATCATAAGAAATTGTCGCAGGTGATTACGGGAGCTGTTGAGCTCCCAAATCTGCAGTCTGCAGCCTGGACGCCCAGAGGAGCTGACGGTGGAACTTCCAACGTGGCCGCTGCAGGCCCCAGACGCAGGAAGAGCTGCGGTTTCAGCTCGGATCCAAAAGCAGGAAAACCCCACATCCTGGCTCAGGAAGGCAGGCAGGAATTCCCTCGTCCTGGGGGAGGGTCTGCCTTGTTTCCCTCAGGCCCTGGATGGGCTGGACATGGCCTGCTCACACTGTGGGCTGCAATCTGTGGCTCCACCCACCGTCCAGATGTCCATCGCGCCCAGAGTCACATGTGGCCCGACGTCTGGGCACCCCTGGCCCAGCCACGCTGGTGGTGGGACCAGCCCTCTTGCTTGTCTGGCGGGGAGCTGAGGCCGAATGTGTGGAGCAGCCTCGATTCAACCAGATCTACGCTGTAAGTGTCCTCAGGTACCCTCACGCTGAAGGTAGGTGGCATTTTGCTTCCCATGGCCCCTCCTCCGTGCTGCTCCCACCTGGGTATTAGGTCCCTGTGCCTGGGTGCAGGTGGTCTCGCTGTCTCGCAGCAGGGAGCCCCAGTTCTCCTGTGTGTTTGTAGTGGCGATTTTCTTTCACTTTCTGGTCGTGAGTTACTCACCCCTGAACTGACGTGGCTGCCACTCTGGCATGGAGCGAACCTGTGTTTTAGCAGTTTTTGCTAGACATCTTCCCTTCCTTTCTGAGATTTTGGTTGGAAATGACTGTGCATCCAAGAGACCTCATGGGCTGACCCTCATACACATTATTTACATTGTAGGGGAGGGTGGAGATGTTTGTTTGTGGTCCATGTTGGCCAGGTTGCCTTTTCAGTGGTGATCAGAGTAGAACAACTCACTAAGTCTTATCAACTTACACCTGCGGGTCCCCAACCCCCCAGACTGTGGGCAGGCACCACCTCCCTGCAGCTTCTTAGTGCCTCCGGGCTCTGTCGCCCAGCTGCTTTCACCCCTGCCAGGCAAGGCTGCGCTGTCCCAAAGCAATAGAGCCGCTGCAACTTTGATTGCGAGGCTCACTAGCCTTGCACTGCACCTTTGGGATATCCAAAGGCATTTCGGGTAATCGGAGCTTCAATGGAATGGGTGGAGTGTGGGAAAAGTGGAAGGCGACCTTCTACCACCTGTCACAGCAGAAGCCGCATGGTTCCGTCCAGAGCTATGTCTGACTCAGTTCTGTTTTTTCTTCTTTTTCCAGTGCAGACCACCGCTAAAGCTCAGCACAGCCCCGACTGCGGTTCCCAGCTGGCTAGGCGGTTTCCTATTCAGCGATAGCTGAGTTTCTCGGAATATTTGTTCTCTGTTCTCTGAGGACCTTAGAGTGTATGAGTTTGAGGGACAGAATTCAAAGGTCCTAGGACAGCAGCGTGCAGAGCGGTGACTCCGTGCAGGATAGCCCGAGGAGAAGAGTCACTTCATTTGTCCTGTGCTCCCACTCAGCCCTGCCGAGAGCTGGGGGGAGATTGGATGCTGGGCGGGAAGGTGGGGACTCAGGGGAAGATGGAGAAGGGACATGATGGAAAAGTCATCTACACTCAGCCACAGGGAGAGTCACCTCCCTCCCCGCAGCTCGGGGCCTCTCGGGCTGGTGCACGGGCTCGTCCTGCTGTGGGAGGTGAGCGCTGTGCACCTCTTCCTCAAGGCAGACGGGGCGAGGAAGGAGGAAAATCCCAGGGGGGAATGAAAAAGCAGGAAAGAAAGGGCTGCAAGGGCGTGAGGAGGTGACTTTTTTCTTAAAGGAAAGAAACATAAATGAACCAGATTCGGACATCGCCTTCCCTGTCCCAATACTCTATCATCACACACCCAGCCCCTCGAGTGTTCACTGAGAACCTACCCACCGCGCTCTGAGGGAGCCCCGGGAAGGCGGAGGCACGGAAGGGAGGGAGACCGGCCCGAGTTCAGGAGCTCAGGGGCTCACCGGGGAGGGGACGCGCCCGGCCTTTGAGGCTGTTGGCGAACTTTTCCTGTAAGTGGAGACGCCGCGCCGGGCCCGTGGTCGCCGTGGCCGGGGTCCCAGCCCAGAGGTGTGCTCAGAGCACGCGGGGCTTGCCCTCGCCATGGCCGAGTCCCCGTTTCTCGGCATTGCAGGCTTCCCTTCCGTGTTTCTGAATCTCTCATGCCTCAGGGAAGGGAGGCCAGGGGCAGTGTCTGATGTTTCCCCGCCTGTTGCCTTTTCCATGTCTGCGTTAATGGAAGAACCGCCGTCTCCCTTCACGGAGGCTGACGCCTCAGGGCTGCGGACGGTTCTCGATGACGGGGTCTCGGCTCAGACGGGACCTGCTGCCATCTCCGTGTCTGCTGTCCACAAACCCTAACCCTGAAAGCTTTCCACTTTCCAAGCAGGGAAGCCAGGTTGCAGCAGAGCCACAGCCTTGCGTCTCTGCCTGACCTGCCCCTAATCGGAGATAAAAAGGAAATCACCTGAAGAATTGTCTCGCATGTTCTTCATCAGACTGTTGCGATTAAAGCATAATTTCCATCCAGCAGCAGGGTGTGATGAAATTACTAGGCCAAACTACCAATTACTTCAAAGATCGATTTCGGTTGTGAACAGTGTAATAGCAGCAGTTTCCGATTTCAGCTCCTTACACTGTGTTTCCAGATCCCTCAGTGCTGTGGGGTTAGGCTCTCCATCCTCCTGGGAGAGTGTGTGTGTGTGTGTGTGTGCAGTTTGTGCATCGTGCACGTGGATATGTGTGTGTGTGTGCCTGCGCATATACATGTGTGAATGCATGTGTAGGTGTACACATATATGTGTGTGCAGGTATGTGCATCATGTGTGCTTGTGTGTAAGTGTAGTTTGTGTATATGTGTATGCATGTGCATGCATGTATGTATGTGTATGCATGTGTGTATATATGTGTGTGCACAGGCATATGTATAGACATCTACATGTGTACATTTGTACAAACGTATGTGTGAGTGCTTGTGTGTGCCTGTTTGCAGGGGTATATGTTTGTATATGTGTGTGTGTATATTTGTATATGCATGCATGCATGTATGTGGGTATATATGTGTGTGTTTATGTATATATACATGTGTGCACGTGCAAATGTGTGCATGTGCGTGCGTGTGTGTGTGTGTGTGTGTGTGTGTGTGTGTAGGGAAGGGGGCATGTTGAGGGAGGGGATAGCGAGGAGGAAAGGGAGGAGCATGTTCCCAGCCACACGCAGACCCGCAAAATAGCTTTCCATGGAGCACAGTCAATTGTTGAATTAATTAGGTGTGAGGAAGCATCTTTGCTTCCCCCTCAGTTCTTCGAGACAGTATTCATTTAAATGAAAAGGCATGCCTTTTTCTAGATTTTGATGCAAACCATTTCATCAAAATGGGACTTGCAAATAAGGAAGCAGATAGAAAATTGTGTGCATTATTCATGCAGACGACCTGGTTTTGCTCTTGCTTACTTACAAAGTATATCCAGCCTGCTCACAACAATTGAAGAGGCAGGAAGAAAACTTTCAAAATTGCATAAATCAATGGGTGAAAGAGACATCTCAGAGAAGAGGCAGAGTGGGACAGCTGGACACGGTAGCCACGACTGGCTTCTGCAAGGATGTCCGACTCAGGCAAATGGACATCTAGTCCCAGTGGGCTCACAGCGGGAGGATTCTCAGGAAACACAACCATATGCGGCACCAAGCAGGAAAAAACCTCACACGCCTGTGAAGACAAGCGGATCAACTGATGGAAAAACAGAACTGGCACCTAGTTTAAGTTAACGTCAGAAGTTTGCAGCAGGCTGAGTTCCTCGGGGATTTCAGGTGTTCCGGTAATGCATTTGAGCCTCTCCCTGAAATTCGTTTCATGAAACTGACATCCACATGACACACATCTCTTGACTTAATGGTCACAGTTCCAAAACAAAAACAAAAACAAGTACATGAACACAGTGGCTGTCACTTCCCTCTTACAATAGCACAGGGTCAGTCTGCACAGCCTGGGATGTTTTTGTGTGAGTGGCTGCTTTAGATCACAACTCTCAGAGGGTTTAAATAATGATCTGTTAAATTACTCTAATCTTAGATATGTCACATGTATTCACACCATATCCTCTGCCATTTCTGACATAAACAAAAGCAGCCACGAAGTCAATGTGAGTAGATAATTGTGTTTTATTAATTGTAATCTTTCTAACAGTAACCATAGTGATTGATTGTATGCAATATTCTCCTTTCTGACCAACTTTGCTGCTGTCAAGACCATAGGGATAATATTATGCAGTGATTCAAAGTTAATGATTTATTGGTTACACTACCATGTTTCCTGGAAAATAACACAGGATCTTATATTTATTTTTCCTCAAGAAGACACCCTAGGGCCTATTTTCAGGGGATGTGTTATTTTTTAACAGTAAGATACAACAATCTACATTTATTCAAATATAGTTAAGTCGTCTTCTTCTGGAACATCATCATAACTCTCCAAACCCCGAATTCCATCTTGAATTTCTGCCACTCTATATTTCCTTTAGAACCATTGGCCCCAAACTCTCATGTTGAGCAACAAAGCGCTCTTGGGGCAGATGAGAAGGGCTGCTTGTCTTCTTTACTGCTCCATGACCGAATGCATGGGTTGTGCAGATGCGCTGCGTAGCCACACCCACCACTAGGTCTTATTTTCGGGGTGGGGCTTCTATTGTGCAAATGCTTAGAAAGCCTGCTAGGGCTTATTTTATGGGTAGGTCTTATCTTCGGGGAAACACTAATACCAGGAGCCAGTTGCCGGCAAGTGAAACAATGTAGCAAGGGCTCCCAGACATGCTGTTATAATGTTTCTGCTATGACTGGATCTTAGATCTACAATGTATCTCTGTGCAATGTGGGGTGTTGCACGGTCCTACCATGGGGGCGTGGGAGAGCTGATTGGGGGAGTTCTGAGCCAAGCACAGCCAGGAGCCAAGATGGGCTGCTGTCAGCAGCGCCCTGCTGGATTCTGCCCCAGGCCACAGCTTCACCCTGGGCCTTCCGAGGATTTCCTTGCCCCACCACCCCCACCTTGCGTGGAGACATCACTCAGCCTTCCCAACCCCTTTCCTGCGGGCCGTCCTCTTCCTGCCAGGACTCAGCCAAACAGTCCTGGTCTCGGTCAACACCATCTCCTGAACTCCACTGTGGTACGTGGCTCGTGCTGTTGGTGTTGGACTTGAACACCTGGTCCACGGGTGGCGAGCTGTCCACACGGCATTGAGACCCAACTGGCCAAGGGGTGAAGAGCTCCCAGAATAGCGTGGAGGCTGAGAAAACCTGCAGGGACCCCCTTTCGGGAGAGCGGAAGGAGGGTTCTATGTGCACAAGGGACAGGTGTGTTATGAGGGGGTGGAAAAGCGGGGGGAGCGCAGTGGCCTTTGTAGCACTGTGGGGTTGACCCTTGAGCAGGGCATGGACATTGGTGCACAGCACGTAGGCATGGGTCATAGGCTATCTCACCGTTGGTGCCAACCTGCTGCCAGTTGCAGAAATAAGGACACCCCAAAACCACGGTAGCCCCTTGCTGGAGGGAGGGGCTCCTGGGCCGGGCTTTGGCTCCTGCTGAGTTTGGTGAGAAGGAGACGGGTCAGCACTCACGGTGGCTCTGCAGCCGAGCCCTCGACTTCATTGCTTGGGTCACTCTGGTCGTGCCCGAGACCACGGTCACCCCGAGGGGCATTTGCTTCCTGGAGTGGGGCAGCGTTCCCAGTCAGTTGGCCAGAGTTAGGTTCTTTACACATCCTTGAAACTTGTGAGTCCTTCTGTTGACCCTGGCTAATGTGGAGTCTGATGTCTGCAGCCAGGCACCCCACAGACCTCAAGTTCATCGTTCACGCCTGGCTTGGATGATAGGCTTGAGGCCTGTTCTTAAATTCTCTCTGCAATCTGACCTAGAGGCAAATAGCCTTGTGACTTTTCCTGAAATTGTCCTACCTGTGTACTCCCACCCAGGTTTTGACAAGGATGACTTAAATTTATCGTTTAAATAGGTAACACGCTCATCATGTTCAAAAATCGATAGTATAATATGGTCAGGAATAAACATTTCTGCTGTTCTTTTATTTCAAATGAAAATTAATTTTGCCTTCAAAAAACATTTTAATCTACTCGCACAAGTGGAGTGTGTGTGTGTACAACTCATTTAACAGGCCACTGCAGGACAGCTGTGGTGTGTCATTCACAGTTCAAAACCCTGTCGAATGTCGCCTTATTCAACTCTCAGGGCAGCATTCGTTCACCACCCCTTTCCCAAACTTTGGGTGCCCGATAGATTTTAGAATGCAGAATTTCCTCCTTGGCGTCTGAGCTTCCTACAACTAGTATCTGAGCCCGTTAATGAAACAAAAAGACACCCTCATCGCCGATTTCCAACACCACCTGTGGGATGAGCTTTAAAAAAAGATTTCTATTTCCAGGGACTGTTTCAGTCTTGATAGAATTAAACGTTATAACCCAAAGTGAAAGTGATTAAAGCCAATACAGGCACATAAAGGACAGCTTATTTCAAGGAGCTTGATTCGTGGAAATCAAGTTAAGTGAAAGGGGGAATGGGGTCACATGGAAGGCCCTCGCAGCCCGGCCACCTTCCAGATGCCGGTGCCTAGTGGGACTGGTGCTCAGAGCCGGCGGGGCTGGCCCACCGGCCTGGGCAGAACAACCAAGTCGGGCTTATTTTTCTGAGTAGATTCAATCATGTTGGTCATTTTATAAATCACCTGCTGAGCAATGTGATAGACAAATTGATTTACCTTTGCATTTTAAAGCTATGGATTTGCAGCTACAATACACTGTGGTGCTTGTGATGATCAGCTCACACGGAGACAGCATGAGGGAGGAAGGTTCTCATGAATGCTAATAGCAGCAAGTCCCTGACAGTCCTCGGGGAATCAACTTCCTGCTTGGCCTCAGTGCAGTTGGGTCCAGAGCAACCTCCCAGCTGTGGAATATTTTCATTGCTACCAGAGAGATCCTTGCATTGCCATATTGGACCAAACTGTTTGGGTGATTATATCATTAGTGGATCTTTCCTCTTTAAACAACCAAGGTTACTTTAATTGAACACCGTATGGGGAAAATATAAAATAAAATTAGGGGGTGCAGGTTGCAGTTACAATTCTAGATGCTCAGCACACCTTTTTGGCTCCTGTTTTTATGGTGCTAATTAGTGGCTGGTTACTATAAGTCAGACTGGAAAGTTCTCAGAACACATATACATTGAGGCTTTTATTCCCATTATACATTTGAAAGATCAGGTATTTATGAAATATTTAAATATTGTAACTAAGAAATAATAGCATATTAGAAGACCCAAAGCAGGTATAAAGTGCATTTACTCGCTAGACAAACAAGTGTTTGTGTGATTTCTTTCACCTGTGGAGAGTGTGTTACATACTAAGACATGTAACAAAAACTTGAAAAATGCATAGAATGCATTCGATAGATGCTAGAACACAACTCTATATTGTCATTCTGCTGGGATCAAGGTGGTTCTTAAAATCAATGTGCCCCTCCTCCATGGGTATTTAATCTATGGCACATCTTAAAATCTTACAAAAAAAATGTTGTGTCACAGAACTGAATAAAAGCAATTTCCCTTGTTCTCTGGGCCAGCGAGACTATACCTAGCACACAGACATCCACTAGACACTTTTACAGGGTGGAACCAGGTACTAGGCTGAGACTGTGATGTGGGGCCTTTGGAGAAATTAAAAATACAGTATTTGATGCTTAGAAAGAAGTGTGAGCTGTGGTGGTCACACTCCTGCATCCCTGCAGTGAGTTTGAAGCTGCCTTTCTCTAACTTCCACTGCTGGTCCTGTTCTGTCTTCTAGAATAACAGCTGATTACAGTAACCACTCTTCTGGGTGGGAGCCCTTTGCCTAACTCACTCTGGCACCCTAGCCAGGGAGCTTGCGGTAGATGCAGATGGGAGGCTTGATGGCCGGTGCAGCCGCAGCTCCTGGCAGCTGTGTGTCCCCAGAATCTCTCCTGCTCTCCACCGCGTTTCAGAGCACAGACTTGCGAGTTGAGGCCGATGATTGAACCATATCACAGGGCCTAAAAACCTGAAATAAAATAGTGCCATCCCTGGCCCAAAGTAAACATTCAATGAATGACACCTATTTTTAATTTTGAGACATTTATTAGGTTACAGAGACAACAAAGTCCCGATGCATGGCTGGGAGAAGGTTGCAGTGCGTTGGGAGAAGCAGGCACACAAACACCCGTAAAACACGCGCATAAATGCCATGGCGTGGCAGGGCGTGGTGCGAGAGACCTGTGTGCGGAATAGGATGGGGACACATAAATTAGTGGCGGTTCCGTGGGTCTCCCCTGCCATGTCCCAGGAAGACACAAACGACACACAGAGCTCACGAAAGCAGAGGTCCCCGTCAGCTGACGGATCATGGTCAGTCGCCTTGCTCTGCCAGGACTTGGCCCGGGCGCGGTGGGAGCCCATTTGGTCGATTACCTTCAGCGTCTGGCGCAGACCTCATCCTGCAAACTCTTCCAGACAGATGAAAAATCTCAGACGATATTTTTGGAGGGGAAGGGAACACGGCTTCATACAATGTCCTTTTGCAAACCTAAAGGGCATAATGATGGATATAGAAAGTGAAAATGTGTTTGCTTCTGCCTTTTCTCATCTTCACCCTCGGTTTGGTAGAGGTTAAAAATTAGGTGTCATTCATGAAATGTTTACTCTGTGCCAGGAATGGCACTGTTTTATCCCAGGTTTTTAGGCCTTGGGATGTATTTGATATTAACAGCTCGATTATTGGCCTCATCTTCCAAATCTGTGCTCTGAGCACAGAGCAGAGACCCCAAACTGGGGGTAGGGTGAGGGTCAGCACCTGGGATCCCAGAGCTGGCTGGGGAGGGTCAGGTGTGGGGCAGTCACTCAGGCTGTGCGTTGGCATCAGTGTCACCAGGGGGTTCCGACATATGGACCCTGGGTGCTGAGGAAAGAGAAGAAGGACGCAGAGCTTTTGGCCTGAGTGGCAGGTTAGGACAGGGGCCGCGGCTGGGCCTGCCAGGAGCAAGTGTGGACCAGTCAAGAACCCTCCAGATGAATTTGTTGTCATCCCTGTTAATCTCTTGGGCACGGGGTGAAAAACCCAGACCAGGGTGTGTATAACTGAGAGTCAGAGACAAAGTAGTAGTTGGTAGCCTCTCTGAGTCAATTGCTCCAGTCTCAAATGCTAAGCTCTGAGCATACTGTCTTTCTTTTTTCTTTTTGACAGAGTCTCACTCTGTTGCCCAGGCTAGAGTGCCATGGCATCAGCCTAGCTCACAGCAACCTCCAACTCCTGGGCTCAAGCAATCCTCCTGCCTCAGCCTCCCGAGTAGCTGGGACTACAGGAATGTGCCACCATGCCCGGCTCATTTTTTCTATATACTTTTAGTTGGCCAATTAGTTTCTTTCTATTTTTAGTAGAGATGGGGTCTCACTCTCGCTCAGGCTGGTTTCAAACTCCTGACCTTGAGTGATCCTCCCATCTCAGCCTCCCAGAGAGCTAGGATTATAGGCATGGGCCACCACACCCGGCCATGTCTTTCTTTAATATTTCCTTAGAACTACATGCTGTTTTCTGTTTTATCCTCACTCATCCTCTGGGGCTTGGCTTGCACGTCACCTCCTCCCAGCAGGGCAGGGTCCTCATTCTTCCAACGGGGATCAGAGTTCTTTCTGCTTTCTCCTGCAGAGCATGCACCCTGTGTTTTAGGACTCTGCTCTCGGCTTCATTATCGACTGTGTAGTCATCCACTTTTCCCACCGCACAGTTAGTTGAAAAAAAGCATCTTGTTTTGTTCATTATTTTTATCCCCAAAGTTTAACATGTTTTTAGATATTCAATACTTATTGAATGAATGAACAACTGCTGATGCCCGTGAAAGATATAAAAATGCAAAATGTGATTTTTTTTCCTTGGAGAACTTACAATCTCTGGGTGAAAACACACAAATAGGGAGCAATCGAACGACAGCGCAGGACAGGAAGTCACTAAGTGTCTAGCTGTTTACTCGTTTGCTGCAGCGCAAGCTCAGACAGTGCGATCCACTGATAAGGGTTGCCTTTTAGCAATATCAAGGTCTTTAATAAGGTATTCAATTTTATACAAAACGAAAGGAAGTTATCACAGCACAAAAAGATTCTTACATTTTAATATAAGGGTATTAAAATACTAAGTTGTAGCATAAGAATCAGGAACATAATTTTTAAGACAGTAACCGGACAGCATTCAATGGGGCCTTAGGTCATGTGCTGGAATGTTCTGCTGGGCCTGGGATCGATGTCCCACGGGGCTGCCCTGGACTTGCTCCTGGGAGAACTCAAAGATTCCAGGTACTTTCCTTCACACATCTTTGTTGTAAAAAAAATAATTCTAGAGCCAGGGAAAGAAGAGACCATGAACAAAAAGGTAAAGACTGCAAAAAAAAAATTTTTTTTTTAAACTCAAACCCTGTGACAATGATGGAAGTAGCCACTAGGTGACGCTCTTGTCCCACAGTTTGGGGCTGTCCCGCTCTGACGGTGGGTGGGGCCTCGTGGACTGGAGTTAGACTTGGTGTCTGCCCGGCCCTCTGCTTGAATTATGCATACTGTTTTAACACAGGCAACTCCGTGCAGGGAGGTGAACGGCGGGACACTTATTGTGTTTGGATGAGCCAAAAGGTGGACTTCGATACCGAACACCCAGATGTTCAGACGCGTCCACTGATCTATTTGGAAGTATCGGGTATTTGGAGAGAAGCATGTCATAAATTTTTGCTTTCCACATATTTAGGAATAATCTCTCCCCCACCTGTTTATCTATTAATTTAAATGAATCTGCAAGACAGAACCTTTTCCTGCAATGGAATTTAAACCAAATCAAGTTATTTCATGGTATTGTGGGTAAGCAGGGGCTCAGGGACACTTTCCACTCCCGTCCCAAAGGACTCCAAGCGTCTTATGAGCAGCGTTATGAATAACCAGCCTCCAGAACCTGCTGTAAAAAGTGTGGTGGTTTTATTCTGCTATTGTCTCTGAGTCCTCAGTGGAAACAGGTGACTTGGCCGTAACAAGTGTTTCTTTCCCGTCTGTGAGATGGTAGAAGAGAAAGAAAATGTCAGCTCAGTGTCTGAGAAGGTAGAAGTTTACCAGAATTTTCGGCAGAACACAAGGAATGGTGAACGTTAATTGGGCTAAAATTATTACACAACATTGTCTTCCCTTCACTGCTTTTGTGAATGAGCTCTGCATTGCTTGGCTCACAGAAAGCCCTTATGGTGGGGAAGTTGCAAGAAAGTTGAACATTAGACCTTTCTGCCTTGGTTACGGAGCCCCCGGTGGAGACCCCCAGCCCAGGCTGTGGTCCCTCCACCCTGGCCCTGTCCTCTCCCCCAGAGAGTGGTGACATCTGACTTCAGAACCTCCTGGTCACACTCAGGATGGGTCCTCCCCTCCTCAGCTCAGGGAGGCTCTGCCCCACCTGTTCCCACACGTGGACCCAATTGCTCAAGGGATAACTGATCACTGGTGCCTGAGGGCTTTGCTCCTGAACGGACACATCTGGATTCTATTTGTATGTCTTACTGGTTGCAGGAAGTTGCATGGCCATGTCTAACTCCAAACTGGTGAGGAAGGGTAATGGCCCCAGGTTTCCAGAGGGAGGGAACCCCAGAAGGCTGGTAGGTCACATCTTGGGTCCTGTAGGCCAATCTCCTTCCTTCCTTCCTTCCTTCCTTCCTTCCTTCCTTCCTTCCTTCCTTCCTTCCTTCCTTCCTTCCTTCCTTCCTTCCTTTCTTCCTTCCTTTCTTCCCTCCCTGCCCCCCTCCCTCCCTCCCTCCCTCCCTCCCAGCAGGACCTGCCATCCCCCCTCTCCTGGGCACAGCAACTGAGTCAGCAAAGATTGTTAGGCTGTCCTTAGCCCGCTGCCACCACCAAAGGTGGCATGAGGGGTGAAGGCAGCTCTCCAAGGCTAGCAGCTCCCCCCCGGAGCAAGCTGGTGAGTCCCAACTGCCTGGTGAGTCTCCAGCTGGAGCAGCCGCACTCAATGGTCTTTCTCCAACTCCAAGCAGCAACACCTCAGTGGGTGGTGAAGCCTGTTGGCTTTGTGACCGGCCTTCAGGGTACAGGTGTCTTTCCAGGTGGTCAGAGTGCTGTTCCCTGGAGTGTAATTTGTGTGCACTGGGTCCCTGTGGAAAATGCATTCCCTAGTCGGGGTCCAGGACCGCACAATTGGAAGCTGTTGCACAGCTGCTGCTCAGCCACACGGAGCTGAGTTTGGAGCAACACGCATCGTGTCTGCAAGGCTGGGGTAGGGGCTCTGGTCCTGCCCAGTCCTGCCACACGGCATGGTTCCTGGGAACTGTGAGTTGTACCGGGGCTGGGCGAGCTTTCCTGTGCCCCTCGCAGATATCAGCTGACTTGCGCTTTCCTCCCTGAGCCAGGAGCCGCCAAGAATCGCCTAGCACTGTGATAATAGCAACGACAATTGTGCCGAGTATCCGTTTATAGCTTGCAGTGTGTCAGGCATTTTGCTGAGTGCCAGACCTGATCATCAATGCTAATAACCACTCGTGGATCTAGTCTCCGCAATCCTAAGAGGCAGAGCTGGTGGCATAATTTGAGGGGTCCAGTGAAAAATCAATATGAGGATCCATCATTTTCACTTAAAAAGTATTACAGGTTTCAAGATGGTGAGAGTGGAGCAATTAAGTCAAGTGTGGGACCCTCTTCGTGCATGAGTGAGCTTGTGGCCCAGGGAGCCGGCCTGCCCGCAGCAGTTAGCCGCACTGCGCAGACCGCCAAGTCTGTGATCAGGGTCAGCGGCTTGTTGAGGGGCCGCACGTCTGACTTCGGTGGAACCGAGACCAGCCCCGGCCACCTCGCTCCCAGCCCCTGCTGTGCCAAGACAGGCACCCGCTGTGCCTCTAACAGCCCCCTAAGGCGGGTGCAGGGCGGGTTCCAGGGAGCCCCAGACCTGCAGAGAGCTGTGCTGGGATCTCCCGCCAGCCCCGACGCGCAGCTGGGCGGAGAAGGTGCTGGCGGAGGAACCAACAGCAGCTTCCAGTTTGCTGTGATGTCTTTGTTCTAAGTGAGCATCCTGCGTGGTTTGATTTTAGGCATGTGAACGCAGCAGCTTTCTCTCTTTCCCGCCGACACGGAATCACAGGGGAAATCGCCAATAGGTGAATGAAGAGGCTGGCCGGGATAGAATTTAGGAGATTTCTTGGCCATTTAAAAAAATGCTTATTTACAAATTGGTATTAACTGATCAACACCTGAGTGGGCATATAGGAATAACGTCTATCGGGTGTCGGGCAGGTGGGGGAGGGGATGGGTATATTCATACATAATGAGCGCGATGTGCACCAGCTGGGGGATGGACACGCTTGAAGCTGTGACTTGAGGGGGGAGGAAGGGCAATATGCGTAACCTTAACATTTGTATCACCACAATATACTGGAAAAAATTAAAAAATGAACAAAAAATTATTTAAAAAAAAAAGAGAAAATACTCAGATACCAGAAACACTGAATTAGTCTGAGATGTAAATACTTTCACAGATTAAATGACTAAAATTATTCTGTAAAGAAAAAAATAAACAAATGTGTATTTCATTGTGTTGCCAGGTTCACATTAGCAAGTGAGTAGTTATATCTGGGGCTTTGGGTGGTCAGCACCACAAGTTATGGGATGACTAGCGCAAAACTCTTGGCACTCATCACTAGTGACCCATGTGGCTTAACAAATGTAGTTGTTCAAATCCGACAGCAAAGCTTTCTTCTGCATTTTGCGCTGGTGTTGGACACAGTGTCAGCTCCCCGACTGCCTGGACCTGGCCTCAAGGGGTTCTGTACATTGATGTGGTCTGATCACCACCAGACTGCGGCAAGTCCATACCTGCCCAGCCGTGAAGACACGCTGCGATGGGGTGATCACATTGGCCTTGATGCCGGCTCTTCAGCACAGAAAACAATTCCTGTTTATCTCCATCCACGGCACTCCGCCACAGCGGGAAGTTCATTACCTGTGTGTCGATTACTCTATAAACGTCCACTTTCTGTTAATTCTAGGGCGAGAGAGTTTTTCTTGGAAACATGATGCCTGTGTGAGCCTCAGCTCTTGGGTGGTCGAAGGTACAGGACAGAGACGTTGACTTTTGACTCCTGCCTACTCACGATGACCCTGCACAGCCTGGCCGCAGACACAGAGTCGCGGAGGGGAAGGTGACGCAGTATCCACAGGAAATCAGCTTTCACTGTGTTGCTTTAAACGGATTTTGTTTTCACCCGGCTAGATTAATACGCCATAGAGGGAAACGGAAACCAGTTATGCTAGAAAGGTTCAAACTGTCCCTGGTGTTAGGAGAGACAGTACAAGCTACTCTCGCTCCTCTGCTTAAAAAAAAGTGGAAGTGACAATAGATACATCATAATTCTAACAGGTGTAAATGACTGTTTGCAAAGGAATACTATTAAATATCAGCTTTCTTTTTTTCCTTTTTTAAATTTTTTCAGCATATTATGGGGGTACAAATGTTAAGGTTACGTATATTGCCCTTGGCCCCCCCCTTTAGTCAGAGCTTCAAGCGTGTCCATCCCCCAGTTGGTGCACATCGCATTTATTATGCATGTATATACCTATCCCCTCCCTGCCCACCTGCCCGACACCTGATAAATGTTATTCCCATATGTCCACTTAGATGTTGATCAGTTAATACCAATTTGCTGGTGAGTACATGTGGTGCTTGTTTTTCCATTCTTGGGATACTTCACTTAATAGAATGGGTTCCAGATCTATCCTGGAAAATACAAGGGGTGCTGTATCACCGTTGTTTCTTACAGCTGAATAGTACTCCATGGTCTACATATACCACATTTTATTAATCCACTCATGTATTGATGGGCACTTGGGTTGTTTCCACATCTTTGCAATTGTGAACTGTGCTGCTATAAACATTCGAGTGCAGGTGTCTTTTTCATAGAGTGACTTTTGCTCTCTTGGGTAGATGCCCAGTAGTGGAATTGCTGGATCAAATGGTAGATCCACTTGTATCACTTTAAGGTATCTCCATATTGCTTTCCACAAAGGTTGAACTAGTTTGTAGTAATATCAGCTTTCTTATTTAGAGTAATTTTAATGCCTCTGCCTCTGAAAGGATATAATACCATTCCCCGCCCACCCTCCCCAGTACCCACCCCAGCCCCTGCTGAGTGGGCTTTCTCCTGGCAGGGAGAGCCCCGCCCCACCCACTGCTCCGTCTGCGCTTGGTGATTGTGTCTGACACAGCACATTTGTCACCAGGGTGAGCTGCTTGGCCTGTGCCCAAAGAGGAGACAGGGACCAGCTCGTCTTGACTAAAGCCCCTCGCACTGCCGTGTGGCGGCAGGGCGGGCGGCCAGGCCCAGCGCGCTACCAGGGAGAACGCGGAGAGCGATAATTCATGGCGACGAGGCCGCAGATGGCGCCAGGTCCTTCCCCAGTGGATCCCATGTTTCCTGACACGGCGATCTAACGTGACCTCTTTTATTTAACCACTTCGGGACCCGGCCGCGACACCTCGCCCACAGCCGCACTCACAGTCCGGACGGTGGTCTGTGCTGTGCATTGACCACGGGTCCGTTCTGCTCTTGTGTGACGAGGAAAGCTCGAAAGCACGGAAAGCTTGACTTTACAGGCAGCTTTACTTGTCCTGTAAATATCAGAATAGGTAACATATACATATATGTTTTCATGACGTTATTTTTAAATGTTCACAATTTTATTTTGACAAATGAAAAATTGGAAAAGTCATATCTCGGCTGTCGGCTAAAGTCGCTGTGCACGTCCATCTGTGGCTGTCGCCTATTGACTATTGACCCGCTATGGACGCTGGTCCCGAAGTGGGTAAAAGATGGATCCGAGTGGCGGCATCGAAAGCAAGCCGGCCTGGGTGGGTTTTATCTGCTCATGCAAAACGAGCAGAGCAGAGCCTTCTGTTTTAAAAACCGATCTTGTGCAGTTTTCCTTGGAACAGAAACAGAAATTCAACAACAGCTTGAACGACTTTGAGAAATGAACTACGGGTTGCCAACCACACTTTCCCTTTCCATTCTGCCGAGTTTGGGAGGCAGGACAGACCCTGCCAGAGCTGACCCGAGTTCCACAATTCATCTCCTTCCCTGGGGACATGGGGCCAAGCCAGGAAGGTTTTGCTGAGAGCCTGGGAGGCGTCAGACTCCAGGTTGGTGCGGAGTGGGGGAGGGGAAACAGACACCAAGACCGCTGTGGGCACACATGGGGCTTTGCAATTGATTTGGAAAGACGCAGGCACTTGTCCTGCTGGAAACCAGGCACAGTGGTGTGAGACCAGGTGCCAAGATTCAGAGCAGCGTGGACCCTGCTGTGCTCCCTGGTGGGGTCAGTGGACACAGACACTCCATAGCACCTGTCTTGTGAAGGTCCATCAGTATCAAAGTACCGTGTTCCCCCCAAAATAAGACTTCCCCATAAAATAAGTCCTAGCAGGATTTCTAAGCATTTCCACAATAAAAGCCCCACCCCCAAAATAAGACCTGGTGACGGGCGTGGCTACGCAGCGCATCTGCACAACCCATGCATTTCCTTGAGGAGCGGTGAAAAAGACGAGCAGCCCTTCTCATCTGCCCCATCATGACAGCGACTATCCCAGAGGTGACCGGAAAGGTGCGGGCAGCCCCACCAACAAGGTCGGCTCCCCCTGTCAGGTCCCGGCCACCCTGTGCGTGCTGCGAGCTAAGGCTCGGAGGGGAAAATAACACGTCCCCTGAAAGTAAGCCCTAAGGTGACTTCTTGAGGAACAATAAATATAAGACCCTGTCTTATTTTCGGGGAAACATGGTCTATTCTTCAGAACTGCTGTTGGGACACCACGGTGACTACGTTGTATCATCTGATCCCTTGACCTGCTACAAATATTTTGTGTTCTCAAGCCTTCTTGGCGTGCTGTAACATCTATCTTACCAAGCCCAGGTGGTTGTGCTGTTTAAATGTGATTTCATCTTTCATTAATTTTACGTACACATCGCCCAGCTGATCACATTTGAAAAGAGAACCCTGCCTTGTGCCTCCTAGAGCTGTAACTCTGTAAAAATATTCCGAAAGCAGGTGGGGGGAGATCACATTGGACTAACTGATCACATTTTCTAACAACGTCTGTTGTGACTAGAAGCTCGGCTGTGTAATTTTGTGTCACACAGAAGAAAGAATGAAAGTCATCTTTTTTTTTTCTAGGTGGTGCTTTATAGTAGGATTGTAGTGAATTTTCATAAAATATGCCAGCCCTGCATCTTTGATTCAATATTCAGATATTCTTTGACACACTGAATTTCAAGCCTGTGTTTAAGGGGAATAAAACAAGGCCCCATAAAGAATGACGGCTCACAAAGCTTACTTTCAAAAAGAGGCCCCAGTAAACCTTTACCTTTTTCAAATTTCCAACTTTTTAACCCCAAATCTGCTAGAGCCCAGAGAACTTACATGTTCTCTAACTCATCACTGCTCCTCACTGTGACAGATGTAATTGCTCTAGCACATTTTTTGACACGTGGTATAAATTATTACACAGTGTTTCACTGCTCAAGCTCGCTATTGATTGGAATGATGACTATTGATTTTTTCCAATGGATCGATTTGCAAAGCTGAAAGAAATTTGTCATTTGCTTATATGGAATGAGAGGTGTTCCAGAGAAAGGTTTTTATGGTCCTAGAAGTGTCTCATTGTTTCCTTTGAGAGGAAATAAAATCCCAGAAAATCCTGATCCTAGAGGAAATTAGAGTGGAATAAAGTTCTCAGTCCTTCCAAGTGAGTTTGGGGCGGGCAGAGCCTTACAGGGTTGATTTAGAGACCTGCTGGAGAGCTGTTGGCTGCATGTGAGATGTATGTTCTCAGAAGGCCCATCTGGAGGGAGACATACATGTTCCAGGAGGAGAAGCACACACGTGCACTCATGAAGCTCAAGCCGGGGGCGTGGACCAGACAGCCTGTAATCAAGAGAGCGCAGGGCAGGGGAGAAGAGAGTCTGGTGGGTGGTCGCAGGTGGGTGCACGCAGGAGAGGTGCTGTGGTGGCTGGGCTTGGTGGCTGGGCTTGGTGGCTGTGGGTGATTGGCATTGAGGTCCAAGGGGAGGTGACTGTCACCAGGAGGAAAGAGGGTACCGCAGGGAGAGGCTTTCTCCACTCCCAACTCTGCTTGCGGCTGGACACAAGGGTTGGCATTCTGCATGCAACTTTATTAACCACTGCGGACGGCGCTCACTGGCCGAGAAACCTTGCCCACAGCCAGCACTCATGGTTTGTGCTGTGCATTGACGACAAATCCGTTCTGCTCTTGTGTGATGAGGAAAGCTTGAAAGCACTGAAAGCTTGTTTTAGTTTACAGGCAGCTTTACTTGTAATATAAATCAGAATAGGTAACATATGCGTGTATGTTTTCATGATGTTATTTTTAAATGTTCACAATTTTATTTTATAAATGAAAAATTAGAAAAGTCATATCATGGCTGTTGGCTAAAGTTGACGCTTGGCTGTGCGCATTCATCTGTGGCTATCGACTATAGTCGATGCGCATACCGAAGTGGTTAAGTAGTTTTACCCTAAGATTAAGCCACCTGCAAAAACAACCTAAAGAAGAAACTATTACCAAAATATTTGACTTACAACCTTAAAGCATGACTCAGATATTTAAGTAAAAGAGAGAAATAATGTTGGCTATTTGAGAGAGGTCTGTGTCCCTTTTCCTCAAAGCAGAGTGTCTTGGAGATGCAAGATTTATTTGTACCTGTCTGGCTATTGGTGTCGACAAGCAAAGGTGTCTGAGTGTGTCTGTTTTAGCAGGTAGATATCAATACGTTTTTATTTAGCAGTGGATTAATTTAATTCCTGGGTATGACAGTGCTCATATATTTTTATAAGCTGATTTGTCTCATCATACATTCTAAGTCAATATTTCTATGCACAAAAGAGCATTTAAAACGTATCTCCACAAATCATCCAGGTATGACCTGGATTTTATCAGCAGCACCAGAAGACTCAGCCATATGGACCCCACTGCAAGGCTGATCTCTACGGCACTTTAGCGAGCACTTTATTATTTTTTGATTTCAAAATATTAAAGGGTTACACATGGTTTTGGTCATATGGAGCAATGCTTTGCAATGTTTGAGTAATGGCTGTGTGAGTCCCATCACCCAGGTAGTACCTATCCTCTCTCCCTTTGCGTGATTTTAGGAGTGAGTGGGTTGAGTACATTTAAAAGAGTTTTGTCTATTGTGTCTGACATTGGATTTAATTAGGTTTTATTTTTCTAGAGACCAAACAGCTGAAATAAAACAATCTTGATTCACTAGTATGGGAATCTTCAGAGGGAAATGTGGGCATATAACCAACTGCACGCATTTTTAGGGCCATCCAGCCTGCTTTTTCTCTGAAAGACCAAGAATTCCAAGCTCTTCATCAAATATTCTCCAGGAATCAATACAACCCTTGGTTTTAGCTTCTCTATATATAGAATGCTGCATGCCTTAGTTTGTGTTGCCACTTTTGCAGGAGCACAAATATATTATTTTCACCACAAATAAAAATTACTTAATTCAGAATGGATTTAACGTCTGCTTACAGAAAGTATAAAACTGCACATGCCAACAGCCTTTAAAAAATAGACAAAATTAATTTTGGTTTCTTTAGCAGTTGACGTGGACATCGGTGCAGCTGTAGAAAGTGTCAATGTGTTTTCTGCAAGGAGATCTCTTCCTTTGCTCTGTGCGCATGCTGTTGCATGTAGAACTGCCGTATCTTCAGAAGAGACGAGAGTCCGTCAGCTCCTCTGGGCCGGGACCGGAAACCCATTTGTGTCCTGCCTTAGTGTCATCGTCCCAGTTATTAGCTCATCACTCCTGCACACGGAGGCAAAGCTCGGAGGTGTCAGTGCTCTTTTTTTTTCCCCCTTAAGCAACAACTATTATAGATCTTCATTTTAGTGAAAGAAAATTCAATCTTTTGACAAGTGTTCCTATAGATTCTTAATTTAGCACAAATTGTCCGCCAGAAGCCCCAGTGGATGCAGCTTGCCTATCCGGCTTTGTACCGCAGTGTAACAGAACCTGCAAATAAGAGAAAAATGTCATGACTTTGAGATTCTTCTTGCTCCTGGGACTTCAAGAATACAATTCAGAAATGTCTCACTCGGAATTTCTCACGTGACACCTTATGTGGGTTTGAAGGTTCAGAGATTCCAAAGCCCTTTCTCTGGCGTTGCCTCATCTGGTGGCAAAAAAAAAGCAAACAAAACAAAACAGAAAACCCTGTGAGAGGTGAGCAGTGGAGGCTTGCGTTGTACCCATTTTTCAGGTGAGGAGACTGAGAAGGCACCTGCAGGGGCTGATGCCCTAAAGTTCCCCAAGAGTGTCCACAGGTTTCATTTTCCCAATCAGGGCAGGGTCTGTCCATCAACCCCAGAACTCTGCACGACTCTTCCAATTTAGTTCGTCTCACACCACTTCCTTTATTTTCTCAGCCTCAGAGTGTGCGCTTGGCAGCAACTGCACCTTTCTCCTGTTGAAGTTAATAAGAAAAATAACACACTCTTAGGCTTCCATTCTGAGGCTGTTTTTTTCTGAAACACCTTTTAGAAGAATTTTACTTTTCTATTCAACGCATCTAAAGAATTCAAACTGCAGAGGAAAGCAAAATTCTAGCTTCAGAAACCCATTCATTGAATGAAGAGTAATACTGGTCTCTGCTTCCCTGCTGAGCTGCATCGTGCCTTGACTAGAAGGTGAGACACTTTTTAGAAAGGTGTGAAGTTAAACGGCAACTGCAGGTGTCAAACTGAATCGTGAACTGACCGGAGATGTTCTTTTCCTGAATAAGCTCCCTCTTGTCCAACTGGTCTCAGACATCCTTTTCTTAAAAAAAATTGTTTTTAAAAAGTGATTAATGTTTTCCCTTCTCTTGATAGAGCTTTTTCAAAAGTTGATAGTTCAAGACCCCGCTTACTCCTGACTAATGGCCCCAGGGGGTGCCCAGGTTTCTCTCATGATTTCCGGAACCTTCTATGACCCTGTGGTTCTTCAAGCACCTTCTGGAAACTCAGGTTTTGTTTTAAGTCCCAGCTCCATGACTTACTCACTGCATCTTTGGGGAAGGGACAAGCTTAGGACTTTTTTCACTTTGCTGTAAGACTGGGCAGTGATGTGAGCCGGCTCACGGGATCTGCGAGGCAGGGATGGACGTATCTTGCTCCTTCCGTACTGTCTCTGCAGCAGGGACGCATCAGCCTAGGCTGCGAAAGTCCACCCTTCTGGCTTGGCCTTTGCACACCTGGCCCGGGTGCAGCCCGGTGCCTCTGCAGCAGGATTCTCAACAGTGCGCCGTAAGCAGGTTAATTCTCCTGCAGCTCTTCATCTTGCCAGACTAACCTGGACTTCGATGCACTTGGGGTATTTTCTTCTTTCACTTTTTGCCTCTTGGAGTCCCAAGGATGCCAGGGTTTGGTGAGAAGCGTTCCTGGGATATGTGTGCACGCACAAAAAATTTCATGTTTCCAGTTCATAGAGTGATCACGTGGTGTGCAGACACAGACCAAATATCAACTGTCTTAAAACCCGCCACCAGTTCACAGCAGTGTCACAGTAACTGAAACGTGGAAGCAGCCGTGTCCGTGGAGGGACGGGTGGGAAAGCAAACAGTCTGCGCACACAGTGGGACATCGCTCAGCCTTAGAAAGGAAGTTCTCACATGTGCAGAGACGTGGAGGGACCTTGAGGACGTTATGCTGCCTGGGATGAGCCGGCCCCAAAGGAGGGGCGCCGCCTGGCTCCACACGCACACGAGGCAGCTGGATGCGGAAGGCAGTGGTGCGCTGGTTGCCCGGGGCGGCGGGCAGTGAGCATGGGGGTTACGGCTTCACAGGTGAGGGCTTCGGTTTTGCAAGGTGAATGGGCTCAGGAGGTGGACAGTGGTGATGGATGGTTGACAACAGGGTGGACCGTACTTGGTGCCACTGAACTGCACTCTTAAAAAGGTAGGTTTGATGTAGTTTATTTCACCGCAACAAACCAACTCACAGGTAGACTCTGGTTTGGACCCTCCCAGATCATCAGCCTGGCATGTTCTCTTGTGGCCAGGTCGTCAAGCAGTTTCAAAGGGAGACGTGGCAAGGACGACCAGTTTTGCTAAGGAAAGTGCAAAAGCCCTGGTCCCCACGAGCCTTGCCCACACGCCCAGGGGTTTATTTGAGAGTCGCCACTATTTCGGAGGCAGTTTCTTCTTTAATGTACTGCCTTTGTGTGTTTTTGAAAGGGGCACTGACCTTCAGTGCTTTTCAATCTGGCATCCTGTTTTCTCAGACATCATAGCAGACAGGAGAGCTTGACACTTCTTTGAACTCCTAATTGTCCCTCTAGCTTTGATTATGTCACCGTTCGACATGACCGCATTACCTGAATCGAGCCAGAACTAGATATAGAGTTGGGTTTCCCAAGCCTGTAGTATTTTTTTGCATGAGGTTCTTTTGTTACCAACCTACCACTGTACTCTGTTTTGAAACCAGACCCTAATTTTGGGGAATCTAAAAAATCTGACCATATAAAACTAAGTAACTGTTAGGATTGACTTTAAAGTATACATAACACTGATTTGAAAAATTGTTAACAATGCTTTTTCAAAACACAAGAAAATATTTTATGAAAATGTAACAAATATATTGTTAAAGGAGCCCAATTTACTCTAAGAGTAATGGAATTGAACATTGGTTCTAGGAGATTAGAGTGAAAATGAGTTATATTTTGTGAGGAATCTGGCAAAAGAGATGAATTTGTGCTGACCAGAAACATAAAAATCAATAGAAAGATACACACACACACACACACACACACACACACACGCTCAGTGTCAGTAATCATCAGGGAAATACAAATCAAATCCACAATGAGATATCACCTACCCACAGTGAGAATGGCATTTATCAAAAAGTCCCCCCATGGCCGGGCACGGTGGCTCAAGCCTGTAATCCTAGCTCTCTGGGAGGCCGAGGTGGGCGGATCGTTTGAGCTCAGGAGTTCGAGACCAGCCTGAGCAACAGCGAGACCCCATCTCTACTATAAATAGAAAGAAATTAATTGGCCAACTAATATATATAGAAAAAATTCGCCGGGCATGGTGGCACATGCCTGTAGTCCCAGCTGCTTGGGAGGCTGAGGCAGCAGGATTGCTTGAGCCTAGGAGTTTGAGGTTGCTGTGAGCTAGGCTGACGCCACGGCACTCACTCTAGCCTGGGCAATAAAGTGAGACTCTGTCTCAAAAAAAAAAGTCCCCCCAAAACAGATGCTGACATAGATGTGGAGAGACAGGAACACTTATACCCTGTTTGTAGGACTGCAAATTAGTGCAACCTCTGTAGAAAACAGTATGGAGATTCCCCAAAGAACTAAAAGTAGACTTACCATTTGATCCAGCAATCCCACTACGTGGATACCCAAAGAGAAAAAAGTAATTTTGTCAAAAAGACATCTTCACTGGAATGTTTATAGCAGCACAGTTCACAATTGCAAAACTGTGGCATCAACCCAATTGTTCATCAACTCATGAGTGGATTAATAAAATGTGGTATATATATCATGGAGTACTACTCAGCCATAAAAAATGATAAGTTAATACCTTTTGCAACAATCTGAATGGAACTGGAGACCATTCTCCTAAGTGGAATGTTGCAAGAATGGAAAAGCAAACACCACTTATCCTCACTATTAAATCGGAAGTAACCAATCAGCACTCATGTGCACAGATGGAAGCAAAACTCAATGGAAATCAAGCAGGAGGGAGAGAGAGGAGGGGGTGAGTGAAATCATACCTGACAGGTACAATGCACACTATCTGGGTGATAGGCACACTTTTGTCTTTGACTCAAGTGGTACAAAAGCAATCCATTTACCAAAACATTTGTACTCCTGTAATATTCTGGGCAAAAAAAGGCACATAGGCCATGGGTAGATTTAAAATGGATTAAAAACAGACATTGTGTCACACAGATGGCTTTCACATTTGACTGAAAATAGTCACCTACACAGCAAACAGACAAAGGAAGAGCTTCCTAAATCCATCCCGAACCTGTTGCAATGGTTCTGTGAGAATCTGCTTCACTCCCTTGAATTCTATGTGACTGTTCTGTTCTACACTCACATAGGTCAGTATGACATTCCCCACAGCAAAGTTCTCAAAGTATTAGAGTACTCCATTTCTAGTTTTTTTTTTAAATAAAAGGTTTATGTGCTTTCCAAACCAGCGTAAATAAAAATAAAGTAAAACTTCTTGGTCTTTGTTTTCATGGCGATTTTAAAAAGAGTTCTGCGAACCACTCTCTTGTGTATTTCTTTATCCAATTAAAATAGTCATAGTCATCTCAGGCATAGGGGTCATCAGTGGCTTGACAAAGAGTGCAACTACGTAGACCAAAGTCCCGTCTGTGTCACTGCGCCTCTTGGTCGCACATCTCAGAATCTTCCAGTGTCAAGACTGTGCATGTATGAGTTTCACGTTTCCAGTAGGGGGCGCTGTGCGAGTGTGGATGGAGCCAATTCTTCCTTTCACAGCAAATGTAAAAATGTTTTTTTTTTTTCCTACTTCTGGCTTTATTTCATCAGCTTTTAAAACCGTGTTATTTAGGGATATTTTAGTCATTATACTAATATAACTCAGGGTGCCAGAGAAGAGATGCCAATCTTAACCATTCGTCTCAGGACCCCAAATCGAGAGTCACAGAAACACAGAGGCTTGGAGACAGCTTGCTTTGCAAGGGACGTTCCCTGCAGAGAGCAGCGAGGATGGGTCGCCGACTTGTGGGAGGGGCACCAGGGCTCTGGCAAAGTCCTGGAGGAAGATGAAGGGTTTGGTCTCTCTGGCAGCTGCTTGCAGAAATACGAGTCATCTCACTGCTGGTCTGTGGGTTGAGACTCAAGGAAGGGCAATTGCCAGCAGGGTCTCCAGGCAATTGCTGTGCGTCAGTCAAAGTGACCCACGGTGACAGCTCAGGGGACATGGGTGTCTGGAGAAAGGCACCCACAGCCACACCGAGCACACGGAGGACAAGCAAGGGGCAGGCTCTCCACCTGGATGGACCCCGAGGAGCCTGGCTGGTCTTGTGTGCGACCCTGCAGGGCTGGGTACCCCCACCTCCCTTGGGGTGCTGGCGTGGCTAAGAGCGATGGAACATCAGGCCCGAGAGATTGCGTGGGTCGTTAGCAAGACGTGCAGAAAGCACACAAGATAATTGATTACACTAACAAGCATATCTCCAAAGGATAATAGAGTTTCTGATTTGGCTTGTGATGCTGTGGAATTAACATGATTAATAGAGTCCATTACGCGTGATTTTAGATGTAGGGGAAAATGTTGTTTTTGCTTGAACATGTAAATTTATAAAAATAACCAAATTGGACGTAGTGACTTGGCTTCTGGGTCGTTTTGAATACTAGCAAAAAAAAAAAAAATTCAAATGGCTGGAATGTATTTTTAATACTGCATCCTGTTTATTTTTTTTCTGCATGTGAAATGATTTTGATTAGAGATGTCTTTGGCACTTATTTGAATAATCTAGTCATTGGTTAAATATATGTTTCATAATAGGGAACTATTAAAATAGTTTATAGCAGTGATTAGATTTGAAAAAAACATAAAAATAATGCAGTTTGTCTAGAATGCATAAAAAGGCTAACAATAATCTCATATTCTTCCTACAAAATGACCAATTTATAACCCAAGTGTCGTTCATATTCCGTCCGGTTGAGCTTGGGGGCACTTGATGTCTCTGAACCACAAGGATGGAGGGGTTGACAGGGCCTCCCATGGCACCTGCGTTCATTCCTGGCAGGCTGTGTGGTCATGAGTTGGGGCACCCCAAGTCTCAGCGAACATATGCTCAGGCTGTAGGAACCCGGGGAGTGATTGGGACTGGGTTAGAACAAAGAGCCCCGTTTGGATCCCGATTCATTTTGGCAAGTCTGCCAGGCATGCAGAGTGAGGTCAGGAGGGCTGTGTCATCACACACCTGGGATGCTCCAGGGTCCCCTCACTCTACATCCACTGGGTGGGTGTGTTCACCTGTTCTCCTCAGGTGCCTCTTTGCCGCGGTCTTGGGGTCTGGCTGTGGGATCCTGCACAGAGAAGTAAAATCTGATACCTATTTGCATTCCCAGCAACCTGTTTGTGCATTTATCCATTCCGCACGTGTTTCCAAGACGGGGGCAGCACGTCCCCCACCCTCCCCCTCCCCGTCCACCTACCCTCTCCCCCACCCTTCCCCTCGCCCATCCACCTACCCTCCTCCCCACCCTCCCCCTCCCCATCCACCTACCCCCGTCCCCCTCTCCTTACCCCCTCCCCCTCCGCCTCCCCATCCTTCTCCCTTCCCCTCCTCTTCCCTTCCCCCTCCACCAACCACCCTCCCCCCTTCCCCACTTCCCCCTTACCCTCCACCCATCACCTTCCACCCTCCTCCTCCCCCTCCCCACTCCCCCCTCCATCCCCCTCCACCCACCACTGCAGGGTTTGTTGGCCTCTTGGTTTTTGTCTCTTATTGAACCTTTCTTGGATTCCACACCTTAGTCTCCACCCTGTCCCCCACCCTGCCACCCCATGTGGCTTTGACAAAGGGGCCTGGCCTGGTAGCACTGGAAACACAGGGAGTGTGTTGACCCAGGCCGGTCTTTCCTGGCAGGTTGGGATGCTCGTGGGGCACAGAGCGAGGCCGAGGTTCAGTGCTGTGGAATGACTGTGTTTGGAAGGAGAACCGCACAGGTGAGTGGGAACGGAGCCCCCGCTCTGACTCACGACTTGTGTGTCTCCCCAGTTCTGTGACCCAGGGAAGAAACTAAAACAAAATAAATACATGAAAACCAACCATCTCCGGTAAGATAACAGAAAGGATTTCCAAACGTTAAGGTACTAATCTATTTGCCATTTTTAATAAATTTGGTCCAAGAAAATGCATACACTGGGTGGGGCACCTTTAAATCAGGATCTTAAATCAGGATCTCCTGTCTTGCCACTCACATCTTTTCAGATGTTCTGTGATTGTCTAAACGTCTAACAACTTCATTCCATCTCCAGCATTATTGGAATCACTGTTCTGTGGGCAAAGTCATACATCTCTTAACACAAAGAAAATAATTAATCTTTTGTGATGCTTTTCATTATGTTGCCCATTTTGATGCCATTATCAGCCACACAAAGTAGAAGCCACTTTCCAAACAAAGCTCAGCCCCTTTCGACATGGCATTATTCTGCATCTTCACACGTCTTCTGTGCAGGCTGCGTCATGTCCCGTGAAATTTCATCTCCCGCCCTTTGTTCACACAGCGATGGAGGGTGCCTCGGTGCCTGCGATGATGACAGTGATTGTGATGAGCTACGCAGAGCTTTGCATCTCCAAGGCCCTCAAAGTCCTCAATTAGCTAATTCCAGCAAGGTCCCCATGAAAGGACCACCTTGCCACTCCGGGTGACATTGCAATGCACCCCCCCACCAAATTACGTGCTGACCTTTGACTCTGCCTTGAGGACTGGGTTGGTGGTTGAGTTAAATGCTGGTATCATTTTCATGCATCGCAGCACATGCTGCAATGAGTGCATCTTTCTGAATTAAATATAATGAAATCCAAATTTCTAACTGCTTCTTATACATTTCTGTGCCTTCACAACCAAACGGATAGACCTCATTTCTCCTGCATCGATGCGCACTTTGCGTAACGCACTTCACACTGCAAGTGTGTGTCCCGCCTACCTGTCCTGCTCGGCTGCTGAGCGACGCCGCGCCAGGCTCTGTGAATGCAACCTGTGAGAGGCACAGCTCCGTCCCCAAGAAACTCTCGGTCCAGGTAGGAGGGACAGACGCGTAGATCGATGGTTATTGCACAAACAAAACCAATTTTGCACAAACAAACATTCACTTGCAAAAGTTAAGTAAAATGTACAATGGAAGAGATTACAGAGCTGTGATTACTACTAGATCATTCCATTTTTCATGACCTCCAACTGGAAACATTTTATTCTGGAATGTCACATAATGCTCAGACACTGCACATCGAAGAGGAAATAAGAGCTGGTATCTTGAGCCAGACATATGCCATGAGTACAAATGGCATTTTCATTAAACTAGGTGACTTTTTATTTTCATTCTAACTCTAATAGTGTGTGTGTGTTCTTTTCCCCAGAAGAATTTGCCAATTTTTTTTTTGTTTTTTTTTGATTTTTGTAAAGAAGGTTTAATTTTTTTTTCTTTTTTTTTCTTTTTTTTTAATTTCAGCATATTATGGGAGTACAGATTTTAAGGTTTCAATAAATGCCCTTTCCCCACCTCCCCCCACAAGTCTGAGTTTCCAGCATGATCATCCCCCAGATGGTGCACATCTCACTCATTATGTATGTATATACCCGCCCCCCTACCCCCTGCCCAATACCCTATTACTGTAGTACCTATGTGTCCACTTAGGTGCTGCTCAGTTAATACCAGTTTGCTGGGGAATATATGTGGTGCTTGTTTTTCCATTCTTGGGATACTTCACTTAGTAGTATGGGTTCCAGCTCTAACCAGGAAAATATAAGATGTGCTATATCACCGTTGTTTCTTAGAGCTGAATAGTACTCCATGGTATACATATACCACATTTTATTAATCC
>VSMD01053633.1:0-84847 GCA_008750895.1 Mirza zaza
GCGGACCACCTTACCACTATTGTCATGACTTTTTCCAGACACAAGGGATGAGAGAGCAGGCAGTAGAGGTTACTCAGACCTGACACTGTCAAGGAGGAGTGGTGGACATCACTGGTAGTGAGAAGGGGAGGGAGAGAGGATTCCACTAGGAGCAGATGGCCGCTGGGTTTTGTCCAGAAAGCAAGGGAAGTGGGCCCAGAAGAGGGTGATGGAGTGGGAAGACAGGGAGGACTCAAGGGACTGGTGGTCTCAATGCTAAAGCCTAACTGACAAGTCCCTCATGGGTGAAGGAACAGAAGGTGAGGGTGTCTGCCCAGAAAAAGGAAATCCGGGCCTCTAGATCTTGTCTGGCCCACACAATTCTGGTACTGAGAATGCTACATTTTTAGGTGGTCAAAACTTGACTGCATTAATTTCTCTGTTTCAAATATACTATCAAATATGTTCTATAAATTACATTGTCAATGTAATAAGATGATGAGTTTCCTGAGGGCAAATACAACACACTCTTGTGTTTCATAATGCTTAAATATGTAATAAAATGAAAGTTCAGCCTCAGTGACCAATAATTATTGATGAATTGAATTGAAATTTGTTGAAAATCACAATGCCTGCCTCCTCAAAGCCACCATTCTCCTTTCTTATAATGGCCACAATTTCTGCTATGAGAGAGGCAACCAGGACATTGCCTAGCCTCCTTCAGAGGCATTTAGGATCTAGGATATGTTTACAGGTCAGTAGGACAACTACTCTTAATGGCTTTAATCCATCCAGGGATTGAAAGACATTTATGCTTGTGACTGAGCGTGGATGTTAAAAACCAACAGCCCTGGGTTCTAGTCTGAGCACAGCCACTAATTAACAGCATGGCCCTCTGTTAAGTTATTAAGCTTCTCTAATCCTGAGGTTCCAATTGTCAAAAAAGGTATAACCTTCGTGGGATTTTTTTTTTTTTGAGACAGAGTTTCACTTTATTGCCCAGGCTAGAGTGAGTGCCATGGCGTCAGCCTAGCTCACAGCAACCTCAAACTCCTGGGGTCAAGCAATCCTCCTGCCTCAGCCTCCCGAGTAGCTGGGACTACAGGCATGTGCCACCATGCCCGGCTAATTTTTTCTCTATATATTAGTTGGCCAATTAATTTCTTTCTATTTATAGTAGAGATGGGGTCTCGCTCTTGCTCAGGCTGGTCTCGAACTCCTGAGCTCAAACGATCCGCCCACCTCAGCCTCCCAGAGAGCTAGGATTACAGGCTTGAGCCACCGCGCCCGGCCCTTCGTGGGATTTTTGTACAAAGCATTTAGTGGAGAGCCTGCTACATAGTAAGCTGCTAATGACAGTTCTGGCTATTGGGGACACCAGTGCATGTGCTACTTGAAAGTTTTAAGCAGAGTTTTGGAGAATTTTGGCCTAAGAAAGAGAAACCTTACAGCTCTATGAATCTTAATCTCTCTTTGCATCAGTTCCCTCATCTGAAAACAATAATAATAATACCCACTTCGGAGAGTTGTTATGATGATTCAATGAGTTAATATTTGTAAACTGTTTTAGTACAGTGTCTAAGCACAATAAACACCATGCAGACATTTTTAGCAACTCTGAGTTTGTGATTAAATGTTCCGGGGATCTGTTGTCATTTTCAGTTTCCTCTCTGCAGGAAGATCTTGGAGCCTAACAATGTTGGATATAAATGTGTGGCCATTATTCTATAAGGCCTAGGCTACAAGCCAACCTCTCAGAATGATTTGTTTGAACAGGATTTCATCCTTGTTACCTGTACATAAGAGTCTCAAAGAAAATTATAAACTCTTCTCATCACTAAATTCTTGCTAGTTCCCACCAGAATAGTTTTGGGTCTTCTCTTGAGTCTACGGCATACATCTCCCCAGTTGTTCTATGCTGGGCTTGAGTGTCTTGCCCTTTACCACAGCGGCAGATGATCTATGTTTATGTCTGATAGTTCAACGCAGTTAAGTCATTCTATCTTTGACGCTCCTTCTTGTTTCTCCAATTTAGGCATATGAATGGGCCCATAGTTGGGGTACAGCTGAAAATATCAGAAGACTTAGGCCGGGCATGGTCGCTCACGTCTGTAATCCTAGCACTCTGGGAGGCCGAGGCAGGTGAATCGCTCAAGGTTCAGGAGTTCGAAACCAGCCTGAGCAAGAGTGATACCCCATCTCTACTAAAAATAGAAAAAAATTAATTAGCCAACTAAAAATATATAGAAAAAAATTAGCCAAGCATGGTGGTGCATGCCTGAAGTCCCAGCTACTCGAGAGGCTGAGGCAGAAGGATTGCTTGAGGCCAAGAGTTTGAGGGTGCTGTGAGCTAGGCTGATGCCACGGCACTCTAGCCTGGGCAACAGAGTGAGACTGCCAAAGAAAGAAAGAAAGAAAGAAAGAAAGAAAGAAAGAAAGAAAGAAAGAAAGAAAGAATCAGAAGACTTGAGTTTGAGTCCATTCTGCAATTTTCTAGTTGCCTAACCTTGGGCAATTTACTTACTCTCTCTGGACGCCCAATTCCAAATTTACGAAATGTGGATAACTAGACTTACCTTAGAGAGCTTGTATAAAATGCAAATAAGCTGATTTATATAATAGTATCTCACAGATGTAAATTATTGCTGTAAGAATTTTCACTATTCCATCTTATTTCTAGAAAATGGGATGTTTTTTATGTATTAAAACATGCAAAGCTCAACACAATGAGAAAATGGAACCAACCTCTACCATTCCTATAGCAAGTGGTGAAGCAGACAGCGAGCACTCCTGGTTCACCTATCCCCGCTTCTTTCTTCCGCACCTCGGAGAAGATGGAAGAGGATGCCATCTCCAGCTCAACAGGACCAAAGAAGCATCACAACTCACTGGTAGAGTGATGGATACTTCTGTTGGGTCAGCCTTAGTGCTGAGTTGTGATGTAACACACACCAGGAGCAAGAATAGAAAATTATTTGAAAGATTAAAGAGGAAAATGATGGTAGTTTCTTTTCCTCTCTGAAAGAAAAGACGAACACAGGCTAATCTCATTGAAATTGCCAAGTAGGCACATTTCAAGGAGAAACACTTTACTCTCTTCTCTCTATTCTCCTCCCATCCCCATGCCTCAGCCACCCTTCCATCCCATGTCTTAACTCTTCCTGGATTTTTCTGGCTCTCAGAACTTGGTTTCCCAGTAGGCAGGCCAAGCACAGGTTTAGAACATTCACAAAACAGGGACAGGGCCGGGCACGGTGGCTCACGCCTATAAACCTAGCACTCTGGGAGGCCGAGGCGGGCGGATTGCTCAAGGTCAGGAGTTCGAAACCAGCCTGAGCAAGAGCAAGACCCCATCTCTATTACAAATAGAAAATAATTGGCCAACTAATATATATAGAAAAAATTAGCCAGGCATAGTGGCGCATGCCTGTAGTCCCAGCTACTCGGGAGGCTGAGGCAGAAGGATCGCTTGAGCCCAGGAATTTGAGGTTGCTTTGAGCTAGGCTGACGCCACAGCACTCACTCTAGTCTGGGCAACAAAGAGACACTCTGTCTCAAAAAAAAAAAAAAACACCTCAGGGACAGCAACTAAAATGCTATGGAAATATTTTGTCATCACAGACAAAAAAAAGCAAAACTGAGTTTGAGGATAGTGACATCAGCAAGATGGTGGAATAGGAAGTCCCAGTTCATTGCTTCAAAAAAACACTGATTTAACAATGATATATAAACTAAAATACCCTTATGAAAATTTTAGAATCCAGTTAAGAAGTTGCAGTGCCTCAGTAAATCACAAAGATGAGGACAGCCACGCTGAAATGGATAAGAATAGCAATTCCGTGTTATCCACATCAGCCCCTGGCCCAAGCTGGCACAGCTTAGTGCTGGGAAATGACACCCCAGCTGTGACTTTTCCCTTTTCAGGGAAAAAGAAGAGTGAATCATACATGTAACATCTCAGTTTCTTAGAGCGTTGTCCAAGGGAATGGTTTCTGTCTCACTTCATTCAAAATTCTGATGGAACCACCACAATTTGGATGCTTCATGGCTGCTGAGAACAAAGGAGAATTGAGTGGCTTACTGCTTTTCAATACAGAGAACTTGCAGATATGTAGAAAGATACCAGAGGGAGCAAGAGCTTATGAGCCCCTGGAAAAGAAACAGGCAAGCCTTTCTAATTGAGAAATTGCCTGCATAGGCACAAAAAAATCACATTTTCCCCCCAAAGATTCAGAGGTCCCCAGAAACTCTAGCTGGGCTGAATGGTAAAGGTCTTCCTTTGCATAAAGCATGTCCATAAAGACTGAGAGAGAGATTTTCAAGTGTGCAGAGCCCAACACAAAGTTATGAGTTGTATGAAGAAAAAGAGAAACATGGCCAAAAGAAAGGAACAAAATAAATCTGCAGAAACATCCTAAAGAAACAGAGGTATATAAATTACCTGAAAAAGAATCTGAAATAACCATCATAAAGATGCTCTATGAGCTCAAGGAAACTATGCATGAACAAATGGAAATATTAAAAAGGTGATAGAAAATATTTCTCTAACAGTCAATATCCAGCAAAACTATCCTTCAAAAATGAAGGATAAATAAAGCTTTCCCCAGATAAACAAAAACTGAGGGATTTTTGTCACAACTAGATTGCCTTACAAGGCACCACTAAAGGAAATGAATGTGAAACAAAAACAGCAACACATAAGCATATGAACACATAAAGCTTGCAGGTGAAGGTAAATATATAGATAAGTACTTTTATAATCATTTGTAATAATGATGTATAAGTCATTTTAATTCTGGTATAGCAGTTCAAAAGACAAAAGTATAAAAATAACTATTGCTATGAGAATATGCTAACAGACACACAATATAAAATGATGTAATTTGTGACACCAATAACATAAAGTGTGGGAGAAAGTAAAAATGTACAGTATTTGTATGCAATTGAAGTTACATTTTTACAGCTTAAAATAGATGATTATAATTATAAGATGTTTTGTGTAAGCCCCATGGCAACCACAAAGAGCAAACCTACAGAAGACATACAGAAGAAAGTGAGAAAGTAATCTAAGGATGTCACTAAAAAAACAAAACAAAGGAAGACAATGAGAGAGGAAAGAATGGACAAAAAAGCTATATGACAAACAGAAAATGAGTAACAAAATAGCAATAGTAAGTCCTTCCCTATTGATAATTATCTTAAATGTAAATGGATTAAACTATTAAATCAAAAGGTATAGAGTGGCTGAATGAATTCAGGAAAAAAACAAGATACAACTATATACTATCTGCAAGAGACTTGATTTAGTCCTAAAGACACACATAGGCTGAAAGTGAAATGATGGAAAAAGATATTCCATGCAGGTGGTAACCAAAAGGCAGGAGGGATGGCCATATTTATATCAGACAAAATATACTTTAAATCAAAAGACTATCAACAGAAACAAAGAAAAACATTTTATTATGATAAAAGGACCAATTCACTAGGAAGATATAATAATTATAGATACATATGCACCCCAAATCAGAGTACCCAAATATGTGAAGCAAAGATTGACAGAACTAAAGGGAGAAATAAACAGCAACACAACAATAGTAGGGGATTTCAATACCCTACTTTCAATAATGGATAGAACATCAAGACAGAAGATCAATAACGAAACAGAGGACTTGAACAACACTAGACCAAATGGACCTAACAGATATATACAGAACATTGAATAAACATTCATAAGTGCATCTGGAACAGTCTTCAGGATAGATCATATGTTTAGTTACAAAACAAGTCTCGACAAATTTAAGAAGATTGAAATCATGCCAGGTATATTCTCTGACCACAATGGAGTTAAACTAGAAATTAGTGGTAGAAGAAAAATTAGAAAATTCATAAATATGTAGAAATTAAACAACACACTATGGAACAATCAATGGGTCAAAGAAAAAGTCAAAGGGAAATTAGAAAATATCTTGAGACAAAAATGAAAACAAAACATACTAAAGTGTCTGGGGTACAGCAAATACAGTAGTAAGAGAGCAATTTATAGCAATAAACACTGTCTGCATCCATTTGGGCTGCTATAACAAAAATACCACAAACTGGTGGCTTATAAACAACAGAAATATATTTCTCACAGTTCTGGAGGCTGGAGTATCCAAGATCAAAGCACCAGCACATGCGGTGTCTGGTGAGTCCACTTTCTGGTTCATAGATGACTGTCTTTTCACTATACCCCTGCAAGGTGGAAGGATCTAGGAAGCTATCTGGGGCCTCTCTTATACAGGTACTAATCTTAACCAAGCAGCTCTATCTTCATGACCTAATCATATCCCAAAGACTGTACCTCCAAACACAATCAAAAATGGGGATTAGGTTTCAACATATGAATTTTAAGGAGACAAATATTCAGTCTATCAATAATACCTACATTAACAAAGATAAAATATCTTAAAGTAACTTTAAACCTTGAGGAAATAGAAAAAGAAGAACAAATTGAGCCCAAAGTTAGTAGAAGGAAGTAAATAATTAAGATTAAAGCATAAATAACTGAAATACAGAATAGAAAAACAATAGAAAAATCAAAAAAGCTAAGAGCTGATTTTTTTGAAAGATCAAGAAAATAACAAATCCTCAGCTGGATTAACTAGTAAGAAAAGAGATAATACTCAAATATAATCAGACATGAAAGAGGAGACATTACAACTGATGCCACAGAAATAAAAGAAATTATAAAAAACTACCATGAACAATTATACACCAACAAATTGGATAACCCAGGAAAAATGCATAAACTCCTGAAAACATACAACATATCAGGACTGACTTATAAAGAAATATAAAATCTAAGCGGATCAATAATGAGTAAGGAGATTGAATTAATAATTGAAAACCTTGCAACAAAGAACAGGCCAGGACTTGATGGCTTTACTGGTGAATTCTATCAAACATTTGAAAAAAAATTAATGTTAATCCTTTTTAAACTATTCCAAAAAAACTGGAGAAGAGGAAACATTTCCAAACTTATGTTATGGGGCCAGTATTAATGCCATATCAAATCCAGAAAAAGACATTATGAGAAAAGAAAATTATAGGCTAATGTCCCTGATGAATAATAATGCAAAACCCTCAACAAAATACTAGCAAACTGAATTCAACAGCACATGAAAAAGATCATATCGCACAACCAAGTGAGATTTATCTCTAGGATGCAAGGATGGTTTAATATACAAAAACAATGTTATATACTACATTCACAGAAGACATGATAAAAATCATGTCATATCAATAGTTGACAAAAGATATTTGATGAAATTCAGTACACTTTCATAATAAAAATGATTTACAAGCTAGAAATAGAAGTAAATTACCTCAATATATTAATAATAAAGTCCGTATATGAAAAGCTCAAAGCTAAGATCACCCTCAGCAGTGAAAAACCAAATGTTTTTCCTCTAAGATCAATAATAAGATAAGGATGCCCACTCTTGCCACTTCAATTCAACATAGTACTGGAAATCCTACCTAGAGCAATTAGTACAGAAAAAGAAATAAAAACATCAAGCCAGAAAGGAAGAAGTAAAATTATGTCTGTTTAAAGATGACATGATCTCATACATAAAAACTTCTAATAATTCAAAAAAAAATGGTAGAACTAATAAATCCAGTAAAGTTACAGGATACAAAACATATAAAAATCAGTTATATTTTTATACACTAACAATGAACAATCCAAAAAGGAAATTAAGAAAACAATGCCATTTATAAAAGCATCAAAAAGAATAAAATACTTAGGAATAAACTTAACCAATAAGGTGAAACTCTTGTATACTGAAAACTACAAAACATTGCTGAAAGGAGTTAAAGAAGACACAAATAAATAGAAAGACATCTTGTGTTATGAATTAGAAGACTTAATATTTTTAAAATGTCCATACTACCCAAAGTTATCTACAGAGTCAATGCAATTTCTATCAAAATCCCAACAGTATTTTCTACAGAAATAGAAAAAAATTCTAATATTCATACTCATATCCACAAAGGATCCAGAACAGCCAAAATAATCTTGAGAAAAAACAAAGCTGGAGACCTCATATTTGCTAATTTCAAAAACATATTTCAAAGCCATAGTAATCAAAACAGTGTGGTACTGACATAAAGACAGACACATAGACCAATAGAACAAAATAGAGAGCCCAGAAGTAAGCCCACATATATACAGTCACTTGATCTTTGACAAAGTTGGCAAAAGTGCATAACGGGAAAAGGATAGTCTCTTCAACAAATGGTATTGGGAAAACTGGCTATCCATATGCAAAAGAATGAAAGTGTCTTATCTTACGCCATTCACAAAAATCAATTTAAAGTTGATTAAGGACTTAAACATAAGACCTGAGATAATAGAACTCCTAGAGGCAAACATGAAACTTTCATAACATTGGTTTGGAAATCACTTTTTGGATATGACAACAAAAGTATAGGCAATAAAAACAAAAACAGACAAGTGGGTGGGATTACATCAAACTCAAAAGCTACATTCTGCACAGAACAGGGAGTAATCAACAGAATGAAGAAAACCTACAGAATGGGAGAAAATATTTGAGATTAATATATCTGATAAGGTATTAATATCCAAAATATACAGAAAACTTCCTACAACCTATGATTTGTTTGTAAAAACAAACAAAAAATGGGCAAAAGACATTTGATCAAAGAGAACAGACATTTCTCCGAAGAAGACATACAAATGGCCAACAGGTATATGAAAAGCTCCTTAGCATCATTGATTATCAGGGAAACACACATCAAAACCTCCACAAGGTATCACCTCACACCTATTATGATGGTCATTATCAAAAAAGTAGAAATAAGTGTTGGCAAAGATGTGGAGAAATTGGACCCCTGTGTACTGTTAGTGGGAATATAAAATGGTACAGCTGCCATAGAAAACAGCAGAAGTTTCCTCAAAAAATTAAAAATAAAAGTACCGCAGGATCCAGCAATCCCTCTTCTGGGTATTTATTCAAAATACTTGAAATCAGGATCTCAAAGAGACATTTGTACTCCCATGTTCATTGCTACGTTATTCACAAAAACCAAGAGGTGGAAACAACAAAATGTCCACTAACGGATGAACACAGAAAGAAAATGTGGTACATACATAAAACAATAGTATTCAGCCATTAAAAAGGGAGATTCTGTCAGATGCTACAACGTGGATGAAACTTGAGGACATTATGCTAAGTGAAAGAAGCCAGTCACAGAAGGACAAATACTGCATGATTCCACTTACATGAGGTAGCTAAAGTCGTCAAACTCACAGCAACAGAGAGTTGAATGGTGGTTTCCTGGGGCTGGGGGACGGGGAAATGAGAAGTAGCTGTCCAGTGGGTACCAGGTTTTAGCTCTGCAAGATGAAAAAGTTCTAGAGATCTGCTACCCAACATTGTTTTTATAGTTAACAATACTGTACTCTACACTTACAAATTTAACATGGTGGATTCCATGGTTTTTATGACCACAAAAAAACCACAAAACTGAGTTCAACTTGCTTACACTAACTGTCGTGTGGGTGAGAGGAAACTTGTCCTTTCCCCAAAAAGTTTGCTAAAAGATCAACTCACAGTTAAGACAGATTAATAAGAAAGAGAGAGGTTTATTTACTATGCTCATGGGGAGGATCACAGAGTGATTACCCCATATCCCAATGGGATCTGATATTTTTATACTTTCCTTTTAGAGGGAGGGGAAGATAAGGAATATAGATAATTCTGTTTAGGGGCACTAAATGGTTGCTAGGGAGGATAAATGGATGAGAGAAATAGATGGACTTGTAAATCAACATGAGAGACAGGTATGATGTTTAAAATGACTTGGGCCAGGTCTGATTGCATTCTTGATTTTCTTTGCTGCCACATATTGAAATAACAGGGAGGGGAAGGGAAGTCAATTATTTTTTTGATGGGTCTGGTTATGCATATAGATGGCAAGCCTCTTCCAACAACCTGTTAATATCTAAAATCCTCTAATTCAAAATATTCTTCATACCAAGGAGTCATATTTTGGGATGAAATTTCCTGAGCTCCTTCACTGTCTAGTATAGAAACTCTCTTTATTTTGCATCGCATACTGAAGGCTTTGGAACACTGTTTTCAGTGCTGGGGCCTCCAGAGCTGTGAAAGCATTGCTTCTGGACGGCTCCCCCAAATCTCCAGACCCACTAGTTCCTCAGGGCCTCACTCCAGAAGGCTGAGGCTGATAACTAAATAATGTAAAAACATTCCACTCAGAAAACACACTTGTATCTTAACAGGAAACTTCAAGGGCATAGATAGATAGGTAAAATCAAGAGAGAATTCCAGGAATCTTGATAGGTCAGAAAAGTAGATATTTGTACAGAGAAATATTTCTGCTTCCCTCAAATTTTCTTGCATTAGTGGCTGTGGCTGAATGTGAAGTCTGTCTTTGCAGACTATTTTCGTCTAACTTTGCAATAACAAGTTTGGCAATAGGGCTGGGAGGTAAGGGCGGGGGAAACACATCATTTGAGTCCTTTACTTCCACTTGATCTTCAGTTATCCACAGAAAGTAACCCCAAGCACCTTTCCTACTGTGCTGTTAGTTTATTTTCTTTCTACAGTCAGTACCCAAATATATAATTTTTCCTCTTCTTGGTTTGTAAACGGCTCAGTCACTGGGGAAAAAAAGCACCGTGATTACTAATGGGAGATGCCACTAAGGTTCCAGCTGTGAACAGGAGAAATCCAAGATGACCCATCATCTAAATGTCAACGCAAACACCATGCCATTCAGAATGAAACAAGGAAGCCTGCGAGCAGACAGCCAGAATATATTACCAATTGCATATTTAGCTCCAGAACTCGCGAATCTTTGCAAAGAAATTTCGGGGCTTCTCGCTTGATTAAATAGCCTGTGATGGAGGATTCAGTTGTTCCCCACAATAGTTGCATGCAAATGATAGATTCACATGGACTACAGCATAGAGAGCCCTTAGGGGCCTGTACATTTTTAAGTAATTCTGCCATTGTTTTTGCATAGTAATTGGAAATGTACATTCTGTTGGGATGTGATTCTTATTAGAAGAGAAGGTAGCTGTTCTCTGCTACAGGATTCTATTCATTTAGGGTCACTGGGACTTAAAAACAGAGGAAGAGTCTGCATTTAGGCTCTAAATGAGGATCTGCATTAAACACCAGCAAATCTCCAACCCGTATTAAAAGCTGACTCTCACTCTACTTTCATCTGCCTCTTTTCTTAGCTTCCTATTATTTATTTAGCCTGATTCTGCTTTGTGAATAAGCGACTCCCTAATGACTGAGTAGTAACTAGAGTTAAATTAGTCATGTAAGAGCAGCAAATTAGTAAATGGCACCCCAGTTACCAGTGAGAGGCTATATCATTCTATGTGTTTAAAGTCCTGTTGTCATCTAGACATCAGGAGCTGTCCTGTGCAAACAATGGGTCCTAGGTGGTCCCACTCACAATACGACATAGGATTTGGCTGGAATGGAAAGCATGGGGTCATCTATTCATATCCTCCCACCTGTTCCCCTGGGGCATCTCGGACATTTGGATGAAAGCTGGCCTAGGTCAGGGTCACAGAACAAAGCTGACGACCTCAAGTCTGTGAGGTTGTTAAACTTCACTAACATAAATGAGGACAATTAGCTGGTCCCTTAGGGGATGCCAGGGAGCAAAACACCCTGCATTCTTGCTACACAAAGGATGGGCCTCAGATGGGCAGTGCCAGCATCCCCCCGGGAGCTTGTGAGAAACGCAGGATCATCAGCCCCGCCTCAGACTTCCCGAATCTGCGTTTTCACAAGATTCCCAGGTGATTTTCATGCACGTGGATGTTCGGGAAGCCCCGGCTAACGTCGCTAAATGTCAACACTCAAAACACAGAACCCCTGTGGGTCCCAGTCATATCAGTGGTGCCTAGACCAGTGCCTGGTGTGTAGCAGGCACTCAAATATCTGTGGAGCGGGAATGACAAAAGGGTGGGAAGGAGACCACACGGCTACATAAAATAACGTTTGCAGCAACAAATAAAGAGAGGGAGGAGAAACCAAGTTCTAAAGTAAAAATGAAAATCAAAGAAGGTTGGCAGGGAGCATTCAGGGAGACGCACCTGGCCAGTGGAGATGGGCTGTGGCCCCACCTGCTGGCCAAAGTCGCTGGCGTGCCATCCTCCTCCATGACATCCATGCACTGTCTGCCTCTGCCACCACGTGCCTTGGGAAGCTGGCCCCTATCTGGCTCTCCCAGGCCTGTTAGCCACAGTTATCTCTGCAGCACAGCACGGCCAGGTGACTTTAAAGCCGAAGCCTAAGTGGACCGATGTAAACTCCTCACAGCATGTCTAAAGTCCTGAGCTCTTGGTTTAAGTGGATCAAGTGGAGGTCAAGGTCAATGATAATTTATAATCGTCAGTCTCCTAGGGGCCTCAAGTGCCCAAGTTTGAGCTCTCCAGCAAAAGAGAAGTCACCCGAGACCCAAAATATCGAGAGAGAAAATAAGTCACTGTATCCGTATAGACGGCCCCCCCCAAAAAAATCAATCGATCAATCAAACACAAACCCTGCTTTTTGCCCCCCAATTCCTTTTCATCTGGTCTTTCAAGAAGAATGTGGCCACACACATGAAGGCAGGAAATTTAGCATACATGAGACTGCGGTTTATGGGGAGAAGGGTATATCTGTTTAGGAAATTCTGGGTTTTCCTTAACATGAGAAAATAAAAGAGAATAATGCGGCACCCAAATCAGGCTAGTCCAGAGATTGATTGTTTTCCAGATGTCTTAATTTGATTGGTATGGGAAATCACAAACTGAGTGGAGGTACTGTAGTAAGATGCTTTTGACATGATACTTGCTAATATTTATTGGAATCATGTGGCACTCTGCTGGACCCTTTATATGCAATATCTCATGCAATCCTCACAACAGCCCGATGAGATAGGAGCTATTATTATCATCTTTTTATATGTGAGAAAACAGAGGCACAGAGAGGTTAAGTAATTTGTCGAAGGTCACACAGCTGGTCCATAAGTAAGGAGTAACAAATATAGGACTCAAACCCAGGTCTGTGTGATTGCAAGCTGGAATTTTTAACTTCTCCACTACCCTACATCTCTCTTAACGTTTTCTTAACAAAGAGAAAAAGAGAGAGACATAGAAATGAGAAATAGAGAAAGAGAGTACAAGATGGCAAATCACTCCATGTGGGTAGCACTTATACACACTCTATAAAGAGAAAAGCCTTTTGAGGAGGGTGATGTTTTTAGAGAATTATTTGCAAGGTTGAATTCACCTCTTCTGGCTACTCAGAGACAATTTTTTTAGACTTCAAGAGTTATTTAGCAAATGGATCTTAGTGACCTGAGGAAAGAAAATGCTGCTCTTAAGGAAGAAAAAAATGTATTATTTTCCTCTGGTAGCATCAGGGGCTACCACTGATTTGAGAAGAGAAATAGTCTCTTAAACCCAGCAAGATAAGGCAATGAGGGAGAGTCACAACTCTTGTCTTTCTAAGCCTGGCCTTTCTATGGCTGGTTGAGCCAGGCCAGTAATTAGTGTAACTCCATGTAAAATGTAATCACCATTGCTCTGATGGGGTCAAGTTCACAGTGGAAGGGATTCTGCTATTTGGTTTAAATAACATCCCTGACTCACAGCTGGGTTGAGGTGTATCTCCTTCTGCAGTGCAGTTTAATAATTGAAAAAAAAAAAAAATTCTAGAAACTAAAAGTAGCGTATGAAAATTTGCAATGCATATAATTGTATTATGATTGGGGCCTCCAAAA
Organism: Mirza zaza; assembly: GCA_008750895.1. Taxonomy (NCBI): domain Eukaryota; kingdom Metazoa; phylum Chordata; class Mammalia; order Primates; family Cheirogaleidae; genus Mirza; species Mirza zaza. The sequence continues at coordinate 13,798 of VSMD01053633.1, forward strand.
TAAGCCTTGGCATTTATTTATTCATGCACCACATACTCTATGGGCCCATGGGAAAAGAAGTGTTTAAATTAAGACGTAAGATAAAGACAGATTCCGATGTCTCATGCACACAATTACAACTCACAGGCACGCAGCTTTCATACAATACTTGCTCCCTCACACTCTGACCTTGACTCTGGATATTTTCACATACAAAAAAAAAAAAATGTGTCCCCTCAGCCTAACCCCAATTTTGAAAAGCCCATATTACCATTTATATATACTTCGATTTTATCTTTGGTTCATCTGCAGCCAGGAAGACCTAGTAGTAACTTGAAGGGGGAGAAACATCAAAAGGAAATGCACGATACATGCAAATATAAATTAAAGTCCTCTTTGCTTTATTATAATTTTCATTGTAAAAACATGTACATAATTCATGATGGGGGAAGAGGGGAGATTATTAGATGGAGGGCTGGGGACCGACTTTTGCATAGTGAATAGTGCCGTGAAAACAGTTTTTTTTTTTTTTTTTTTTACTAATGAGTCGAGAGAATGAGGGAGGAACTCAAAGTGGCAACATCGGTTTGATCTTTCACCTGTACCACTTTGGAAACAGAACAAAAGAGAAGTTTTTACCCTTTCAGCTTTCGGAATTGACCGGTGAACTCAAATGTCAACTCTCTGAAACTTTTAAGAAATCTTGCTCTTTAGCTCAACGCACGAGTTGGTATTAGAAAAAGAAAAGCACTCGGCAGATAGTCACATTCTTAACCTCGTCTTTCTACAAGGGGGGAAGGAAAGGCGTGGAATTCTGCGCGGAGCCTGGGCTGCTGTTTTCCTGGACTTCCACCTTGCCCAAGGACAAGGCGGGTGAGACCTCCTTCCCGAGAGGAGAGACTTGACCCAGCCAAAGGGAAGAGGCCCCTGCGAGAGCAAGCGCAGAGAGCAGGACCCTTCTTTTTCCGACCCCCCCCACCCGGACTCAAGTGCAAACTTAATGAATCCTCCACCGCGCGCCCCGGACGACGCTGGGAAAGCTGAGCGCACCTGCCGCATCTCCCTTCATATCACGTTGCTGTTATGAAAAATAGTTTGCTATTTTGGAACCCCCTGGCAGCCAGAGTGAATCGCCGAGGGCCCCGAGCTCGTTTATCTTGTGTCAGAAGCAAAGCCAAATGAACGCCACCTCGCCCGGCACCTGAAGAATGGGGAAGAAGCTGCTCCGAGAGAGTAAAAATAACCAGGGGCTTGGGGACACGGCGCCGAGACAGACGCGTGGCCCGCGCAGGTGAACTAGGGCTTCCCGCACCCGCTTCTCGGGTGTGTAGGGCGCCGCACTTCGCTACGAGCCGCGGAGAGCCGTTCCCACGAGGAGGAAGAGGGCCTTGTGTGTCTGAGGTCTGGGGTGCAGGGGACTCAGCCTGCCGGGTCTCACCTAAGCCTGGCGAGCTGTGGCTCTGACAGGGAAGCAATGCCTGGAACTCCCGGTGGCACCCAGGCCATTCTGTCTGGGGGTGGGCTTTGGCTTGGAGGGGAGGTGGGGGAAACAGATGCATGCCAGACCCCAAGACCAGAGCATGTCCATCCGTCCATCCATCCGTCCATCCGTCCATCCATCCATCCAGCATTACCCGCCCTCCCCCTGCCTCTAGCAGAGAATGGCTGAGGCTGAGATCCTGTCATTGAAACTGAACCAAGAGGCTCTTTTTTTTAAAAAAAAAAAAAAAAAAAAAAAAAAGCAGAGAGACAGAGAGATCAGAGTGGCTGGGGAAGGCTTACCCCAGAAACAGAGCTGTCATTGGGTGAAATAGAGACTGGTGAAGAGGAATGATGAAGGATGTATCAAGGACAAATAGGTAGCGGTGAGAGTGAGCTCGCTCTGTGCAGAGTTGAGCGACTCTAGGTAGTGTCCCAGGGAGCACGTTAGATATGCAAATCTTGGGCATCATGCTAGACCTACTGAATCAGAATTTCTGGGGCCCAGGAATGTATGCTTCACAAATTCTCCAGGTGTTTCTTTGTGCATGCTAAGTTTTTGGATGAAGGCTGAAGTCAGAGGGTCAGATTTGTCTGGGTGGAGAAGTCGGCCGCCTGGGGACATGAATGATGCTCAGGCTAGTGACACATTGGTATAAGTCCTTAGCTCCCTTCCTGCTTTGTTCTGCCGTGTCCTGGTTGTCATCCTGAGGAAGTAGTTAGGCTAATGAAGAAAATTGCAATACAAAAATGAAAAATGAGTTGGGACTTTTTGGATTTTTTTAGTCCCAAGCCCTGTGACAGTGGTACGTTTGTGGCAGGCCTGAGAAAATATTTGAGATTTTGTATAAAGGCTACTGGCCTTGGATGATCATGGGTCAGCAAATCCACCCAGAAGTTGATACGTGTGTAATTTTCTAAAATTTATCTCTTTTTAAAACAAAAGCAAATCCTCAAAAAAAAAAAAAAAAAAAACCTCATGAGATTATGATTACATAATTTCTTTCCAATAATTGAATTATGCTGATTCTTAAAATATAAGTCTCAGCACGTAAAGAATGTTCAGGTCCAGGGAATAGTGTAGAAGCTGAAATTGACCTTGACCACCAAGGCTCTTTGTCAGCCTGGCTGGGTTCATGAGGATCCTCCCGCCACCTCACCAAGCCATGTGGGAAAACTCTAGTGTTGAGAGGCTTGGAAATAACCAAAAGAATTTTTTAGAAGAATCCTATGTATTCGCAGGCAGGAATTCTTCATCAGTGAAAAGATTGTATAAATGTGTCTAGAATGATAATGATGAATAGATCACTTCATTTCTGTTTTAGTTCCCTTATATGTTAGAATTAGAAAAATAACAGTAAATACCTCTTAGGGTTGTCAAGTTATTTAAGTGAACAAATGTAAAGTGGTTAAAACAGTGGAAGGCACATTTACGTGCTATATTTTACTTGACTCAACCCTAGAAAATCAGCGCAATTGTCTTCCCATTCTACAGATGGGGAAAATGAGGCTTAGCTGGACTAAGTAATTTGCTAGTGGTCGTGAGCCATTGTTCATATGCAGGCAGCATGCTCTTAACCACTGGGCTATATTGGCCTCATCTGGACCACTGCCATAGAATAGAAACTCAGACATGTGAAAGTGAGAACTAAGTCCACATGATTATGTAACAACATAAACTCTGCACAACTATAGACAGCATTGTTCCCAAGGAGATCTAGGTACGTTTCTGTGAAAATCAGAGGGAACCCTTAATGCTGATGATAGCTGTCACCTTCCATAACTGCCAAAAAATCATCAAAGTCCCTTCGGAAACCTCCCTCTAGTACCCAACTACTGCACCAACTCCTTATGAAACCTGATCAGATCATTTAACACCAGCCAGATAATGCCTCGCTGAGCCAATCTCAAGGAAAAAATGATGTTTTGTTTTTGTTTTTGTTTTTTGTTTTGTTTTGTTTTTTTATGATGCCATCTTCTCATGGTACTTGTCCTGGAATTTGAGCCTATAGGAAAGTCTTTTCCTATATGCATTTCTATATGCATCTAATTTAACCATCTCTGATGGAGCACCTGCCATATTCAAGGCACAGCATCCTGCGCTGTACTGAACACTTTCCATGCCTTTTCTCCAAGCAGTCCCCATGTGGATAGCTGTTGTCACTCATGGGTCTTTCTATGAAAATTCTACCCATCTTTCAAGGCCTGGCATGATGTCCAGTTCCTTTTTTCTTTCAAGAATGTTCTAGTATTCCACATACTGCCATTTGTCTGAACATGAACAATTTTAGAGTACAGTCATCAAATGTACAGCATGCTTTAGGAGGCTGCTACCATGGATCCGTGCTGATGGGAGAGATGAAATGCATTTGCCACCTTTGATTGGTGGCCTGAAAATCACATTTGACAATTATTTATTTACTATTAATTTATTTATTTACTACCAACTGCTTTGTACCCCCATAGCACAGCGTGCAACACAAGAGCTGTTAATTAGTCCAAGAAGTTTAACACATGAGCCATGTCCTCAGTGAGCATCTATTCTGTTTGGAAGACAAGTCGTAGATTCCGTGATGGTTAAAGATTGAAATTAAACATGAACACAAGAAATGGCACAGAGCACTACAGAGTTGCCCCAAAAGATATATAAATCAGGAGTGCAGAATAGTGGGGAGATCTTTTTTTGTTTTCTTGTGGTTTTTTTTTTTGGCCTTCTGCTGGGGATTTGTGGGGGGAAGTCCTTCTCACAGCAAAGAAGGATACAAAGGAGGGTGATTTAAGTTTGTTTCCCAGCAGTGAATCAATCTGCACAGAGAACTGATGACTGCTCACCTGGAGTTTATGGTGAGGAGACCAGACCAGATAACTGCTAAGATCCTTCCCAACTGAGATTCTACCATTCTGTGGACTAGACCTAAACCAAAGGATTAAATACCAAATTGTATCTGTGAGAGAGACTTTTCTGCAGAATTCGAAATCTGACATTTGGACCCTACATCTAACAAACTGTTATTCTGTTTTCCCAGGTGATGCTGTTGATTGCTAAAAAATTCACCATTAGATGCTAAAGCCATGAGCCAAATAAGTTATCTGGGTGGAATGCAGTATTAAGACTTCTCAGTAACTTACTTTTTAGGGTACAGGAATGTGTCTGATTCCTTTCTGAGAACAGGTTGATGATATTGAGGGAGGACAGAAATGGCTGGCATTTATGGAGTGCTAATGGGTCACTGGCACTTTTTTAGTTGACACGATTTAATCCTCACAACAATTCTGTAAAGTAGATACTGTTATTATTCCCATTTTGCAGATAACGAAGCTGGGATTTTGAGAAATTAAATGATGAGTGAGTAGGCAGTGGAAATGTGATTCACATCCAAGCCTGTATCTCCAGGGCCTAAACACTTGTCTCTATATTATATTGAATGAGAAGCACTTAAACAAAAATGTGGGTGTTCTTACAAATTCATGACAACCACCATTCATTGCACATCTATTATGTGTCAGGCACTGTGCCAGGTACTTTACGTACATTCTCTTTGGTTCTTGCAACCCTATAAAGTAGGAATTATCTTCATTTTTTAATAAATAGGGGACTAGGGTAAGTGATTTGCTAGTAAATGTTCCTTTCAGGATTCACAACTAATGTTTGGTCTCCAGCGCCTAAATGCTCAAATTGTAAATTTGCAACTTACTTCCTATGGCCTTAGGCATATTATTCCCTTAATAAACTTCCTCATCTTTTGAAAAGGGAGGGATAAATATTCTTACCATATGCAGTCAGACATTGTAAGGTTTAAGTTGGAAAAGTGAATGTGTTTAACAAACTGCCTGGCATAGAATGAGTGTTTAGTAAATGCTGTTGAATTGTGGAGGTAGAGGTTTGAGAAGAAGTGATACCTCTGAGAGGAAAAGATAACACTAGAGAGGAAAGTAGAAATCACAGAGGAAGTCGTGGACTACTTCTAGTCTGCCAGGAACCACAAAAACTGAAGCCACGAATATACTGACTTACCGATTTTTAGGTTCCTTGATAAGCAATACATGGTTCTAGAACTATTCAGAAGAGAAAGAGCAAAAGACCTTACAGGGCTCCAAGACCCTGAAACATAAAATAAAGTACAACTCCAAAACAAACAAACAAAAATCAGAAATGACAGTCCATTAACACCAGAATTTAATAGTTTTCCATCATTTCAGGTTCATATTTCACCATTTTTGGTATCAAACAGGGCAATAATGCCGAGATTACATAGTTTAGAAATAGATGTGGCTTTTCAGTGCATGAACCGTACCCAAATCTGGTATAGATGCAAGGTATAGGGAGGCATTGAGATCTTAGGGCACAAGGCGTTTCTTCAGCTTTAAGAAAAATCTGCCCAAGTCAGCAGACACAGAAAGTTTACCATCTGCTTGTTGGCTTCTGACATGGTTATTTCAGTTCAATTCCAAAAGAAAAGTTCTTTCCAATAAAATTATTTATGGAGTATCTCAAAATTATTTTTATTTGGAATAAATAAAACAAGATGTTATTCAGCAAAATTTAGCCCATTAGCTTCAAAGACTACGTCCTATCTTTCTGTAAGCAATACAATCTGGGGACAATAGCAATCCTTGGATGTGAGGACCAAGGACATGCAACATGGCACTTTAACTTTTCCAAATGCCCCAAATTGCCTTTCCTGTAGAAATCTGATGCATAGGACATATAGCTAACATAGCCAAAGAACAGGAATAAGTTGCTAGAGGCAGACCTTCAATCCTATCCAGTTCCAGGTTGACTCAGTCAAATGTGCTTAACAAATTCGAAGTACTGGTGCAACAGAAGTGTGGCTTTTTCTAACCAAAGCCAGGCAGCACACTTCAGAATGTCAAGTGCATGCTTCAGATATGCAGATTACAGGTAGGCATTCACAGGAGGACCATATGTAACAAGTTCCAAGCTCAGAAACACCTCACGGTTCTATTAATAACACCTTAAACATATCATCTTGTACCCAAAGCAATGTGATAAAACAGCTAGTTAAGGGTTTCCTTTATGGTGAGGATTATATGTAATGACTGTTTATTTTTTTCAGAACAGGCTAATAGTCACCTCTAGAAATAGTTGCCAAAGGGAACTTCGTATAAGGTGATTGTTTGTAGAAAGTATAGCCTGTGTCAATACAGATCCTCTGTGAATTCTTTACAGGTGTTTTGTGATTGGATCTTTACAATAGCTGAGTGCAGCCAAAAATTCATGGATACTGGCCTATGGCTATTCCTTCATCACAGCACACAGAGCTTCATCCTACACAACTGGTGGTTTCCTTAAGAAAGATTCATCCATGATAAATGTATTTTGGATATTGAAGTACCTGAGCTACTTGAATACTGTTATTTTATTCTTGACTATACCTTGATCTTATATTTTAGATTTGCTCAAAAGGTTCATTTGTACTTGAGCCTTTCGTCTTCAGAAGAAAATATAGTCATGCATCAGTTAATGATGGGGATATGTTCTAAGAAACACATCGTTAGGCAATTTCATCCTTGTGAGAACATCATAGAGTTACACAAACCTAGATGGTATAGCCTACAGCCTACTACACACCTGGGCTATTTGGTATAGCCCATTGCTCCTAGGCTACAGACCTGGACAGTATGTTACTGTACTGAATACTGTAGGCAATTATAACACAATGGTAAGTATTTGTGAATCTAAACATAGAAAAGGTACAGTAAAACTATGGTATTATAATCCTATGTGGTCTGTCATTGACCTAAATATCGTTATGTGGCTTGTGACTGGACACAACTATGCAAAAATGTAATTTCATCTTCGCACATTCTGATTGCTGCTGTTAGACATCAGTTCTTATGCCAATGTCTCTCCAGTCATTTGGTAGATTCCCAAGGAAAGACTCATGAGAGCACTGTTCCCTGAGTTTTTGCATCTATGTAACACTTTGCTACAATCTCTATACTTAAAGATCAGTTTGGCTTGGTATAAACTCCGTGGCTCACTAGTTATGTCCTTGAGTATTCTATATATGTTTCTCCATTGTCTTCAGGTAAAAGCACTATTTATGAAAATACTGATGACAAATTTATTTTTTTTCTCTCTTGTAAATATAAATATCATTGTCTGGGTGTTCAAAGAAGACTTATTTTTATGCCAGTTTGGCCACTCTGAATAGATTTTCCCATGCCCCTTTTCAATGCATATTTTTTATTTTCCTTTTATTTCAGGAAAGTTTGAATAAATTATAGTTTTTAATATTAATTCTGTTCCATGCATTGGTTTCCTTTTTTGGGAATGCCTATTATACATGTATTGTATTTTCACTGCCTAGCTTCTGTATTCCTTTCTCTCTAATCTGTTTTATTTCTTTTAAAATCTCTTTGTGATTTAAACTATTTCTGCTCTTTTCCATCTTCTATTTCTCTTAAGAAATTTTCTGTGGTGCTTATTCATTTTTATGTTCCTTTTCATTTAGTCTTTATTTCTGAAATTATTTTTTTCATTATTTTCTGAGTTTAGACATCTTTTTTCAAATCTTACCTTTCTCTTATATTTTCTTCAATCACATCATTTCTGAGATTTTCTAAGCATATTTATGTTCCTCCATAGCTTCCACTATTTTCTTATATCTATTTTGAAATATGAGTTTACAATTTTTATCTATTTTTTAAGCAAGCTTTTCTGGTTTCTTTGAGTGTAGAGATATTGTTTTTGTTCTTGGCTTCGGGGTGTTTTTTTGTCTGTTTATTTGTTTTCCTTACACTAATTTTCTTTAGGATTTGCCCACAATCATTTTCTGTTACTCATTTTAAGTGAAGTAAGTTTTTCTGTGCTAGAAAGGGAAGATGAACCAGGATAGAATTTTTATATTCTATATTCTCTAGAGCTCATTTTTTTTGTTGTTTTTATGTGTTCAAAAACATGTATCCTCATACTTCCTGAGATCTGCCAGCTCTGCTCCTTTTTCTTATTTTTTTCTTCTCTTTTCTTATTCACTGTTGTCCCTAACCTAACTAATTTGGATTCATCTCACAAAAATTTCTCCTCCCTGCAGGAATCACCCTGCAAGGGAGATTGGGATGATCAGTGTCAAGAGTACAGACGTCTCAGACTCCTCCAGCTACAGTCAGTCTTACCCACGAATTCTGGTCTGCTCAGCTCCCTCCCAGATTTGGCTGTATTTTCTGGATCAGCCTGTGGAGCTTTCCAGTAACTATCTGTTGTCAGTTGGAGGACTGTGACTCAGTTCAACCAAAGTCCCTCTTTTTTTCCCTCTGCTTCCTCCTTATTATAGTAGCCTGGTTAATACTGCTCAAGTTTTGGCACTTGCCAGGATATCTTTTCACCTAGTTTTGTTGCAGATGCTGTACGTGGGGTTTTGGTTTGTTATCCTAATTACTCTGATGGATTGTCTGTTTCTTGGTTTGCAGGTAGTTCCAGAGATCTAAAAACTATTGCATTCCCATGCCTTTTCCCAGGGTCCTCCCAACACTATTTCAAGCAGCATCAAAAAGTAATTCTGAAAATTCAACAATAAAAAAAAACCTACTGACACATGCAACAACATGGATTAATCTCAAAAAGAGTATACTAAGTAAAATAAGGTAGACACACCAAAAAGTGTACATTGTATGCTTCCTTTTATATGAAGTTGATGAACAGAAAACTAATACATGCTGGTAGAAGTTAGAATATGGTTATTGATATAGCAGGGGTAATTAACAGAAAAGGGGCATGAGGGAAATTTCTGGGGGATGAAAGTATTTTATAACTTGATCTGGTAGTGGTTAGAAGGGTACAGAAGTATGCAAACTTTATCTAGCTGTACATTTAATATTTATACATGTTACTATATGTAAATCATACCTCTATTGATCCATAATTAAAAATTAATTATTTTTTTAAATGTAAATCTAATTGTCCCCAAAGGAATTTCAAACCATATTTTAGCTTCCCTCAACTTAGCACAATGCCTAGAACATATTAGGGGTGCAGTAAATGTTTGTTAAATGAATAAAATAATGAACCATCCACTGAAGCTATGAATAACCTCATATTTCACTACTATGTCACCATCTTTTCTAGAATCTCATCTCCCCAGCTTTCATTACATAACTTGCAGATAACTACAAAAGGCTATATTCATTTCTTCTGTTCAATTTGGTTTAGTGAATTTGGATCATGTATCTATTATATTTTAGGAACTATCTTAGGCACCATGAAGTATAAAATCATGAATAAAATGCTTCTTGCCCTCAAGGTTCTTACAGTATAGTCTGATATTTTAAATATTTCATAGTTCTTAATCTATAAATCTTAAATGAGATGCTCCTTTCCTCCTAATGTATAAAAAAGATTGCAAACTAACCAGCATATTCAGAAATAGTTATTTCAGAAAAATGTTTATCAATGTACAGCTACAAAAAAAAAAAAAAGACAACAACATCATTAGGAAAGAGATGCTGAGGAAGAACAAGGATTTGAGTATTGGTAGTGCTAGTTGGATGCTGGTGACAAAAAGTCACAACATTGGGAGGGGACATTTGCTTCCATTCTCTGGCTAACAGCACAACAAAGACTAGCAATTTTGGAAACAACAGCAAACAATCTCCCGGACACGGTGCTCTCATTTTGACTGACGCCCATCAGTTGGGCGTCCCTGAGTGTACCCCAACCTAATTAAATCAGGGACGTCAGGATCAAGAACAGTACTTGGGGTTTCTACAAGTGTAGACTCAGAACAAATACATAAAAGGAAATATTTCTTCACACAGACAGGAGTCAACACAGGGAACTTAATGGAATCAATACCCTATAAATTAATAGTTGGACAGTATAGAATGAGGCTCTCAGAGAGATTGTTTGATCTTTGTCCCTCCCCTTTTGGTGTGGATCTTAAAGCTGCTGTTAGAGCATATTTTGAGCTGGGTGGAACATGTGTCTTGCCCTGGATCGCATGTCTCATGCTTAGTTAACAGTCCATGGGCAAAGTGAGACAGGAACTCTTACGAGAATAGAAACAGTTGTGTTAATATTATCCCTTCTCCCATCAGCTCCTTGAGCCTCTTCTGAAAGGCCAAACAAGTATCTCTCACATTCTACTATTCTCCCTGAACATTAAAATCTTCAACATGGGGATAACAAATGAGGAGCATCTGTCAAAAGCAAAGGTGTCTTTGGTGACTTTTTTTTTTCTGGCTCAAGGGGGCAAAGTCACTCGGGAAAATATGCCAACAGATTAACAAGGTTCTAAATCATTCTTAAGTCAGTACTGCTATTAATTTACTGTCACAAGCCACCAAAATATTTATAGCTATTTTTCCAAAGCTTACTGCAGATAGAAAGTAGTTTTTACAAATAGTAATTAAATACATCACTGATGTTAATTATAATAATTTGCATTAATAGAGAGGAAGTAATTTTAGATTTCCTAGCCAAAGATCACAGACTGCTGACTATGCTTTACACTGTAGGTGAAAAGTATCTCTTCAGCCATGTACCATGAGAGTCAAGTGGCTGATATGACTTTTAGAATTTATGACTGATTAACTCAGTTGCCACCCTTCTAAGGAGATCAATTCCAAGGATATGAGATCTACTTGAGCCAGTTAAAACTCTTCTGCCCAGGAGAAAAGAGACCTATATTCTAATCTTTTTTTTTTTTTTTTTTTTTCAGAAACAGGGTGTCGTTCTGTTTCTCAGGCTGGAATGCAGTGTTACAATCATAGCTTACTACAGCCTTGAACTCCTGGGCTCAGTGGTCTTCCTGTCTCAGTTACCTGAGTAGCTGGGACTACAGGCACAGGCCACCATGCCTAGCTAAATAAACTGTTTTTTGGTGTTTTTTTTTTTTTTTTTTTTTTTAGAAACAGGGTCTTGCCATGTTGCCCAGGCTTGTCTCGAACTCCTGGCTTCAAGTGATCCTCCCAACCTCAGCTTTCCAAAGTGCTCGGATTATAAGCATAAACCACTGCACCTGGCCCTATATTCTAATCTTGATTCCTATACTTTCTGACTGTGATGAACTTGGACAAGATGCTTGACTTCCGTGAGCCTTTATCCATACGATGAGGACAATAAGCATCGCGTTAGCTTCCTCTGGATATTTTGGATGTAACTTCCCACTCTGTATAATCCTTTGATTCCAACATACTGACCCTCAAAAAACAGGGTCAGCCATCTTGAAAATGTGGCCACAGGGGATGCTGGGTGAGCTTGGTACACCAAATCCTTGCATTCATTGTGAAAGCATTTCAAAGCCATCTTCCTGTACAGAGGCAGTGTTCTGGGCTGGAAGAAATAGTTCTTTCCTAACTGAAACAATGGAGTTAATTAGTGGGGAAAAAATGCAATTCCCCAAATTAGGTTCTGGCAAGGACATTTTGATTCAGGATTGCCAAGAAATCCTTACTGGCCACAGAAAGGCCATTTCTACACTAGCAAAGCAAAATGTACCTTGGCAAAAACTCCATAGAGTAGCGACAATGAAGGTATTTTCTCAAAACATCAAGCCATGCACTGGAGTGTAAAAAAAAAATAATTACCAAAAATGTTTTGCATATATACTTTACTGAATCACAGAAATAATCTTTGCTAAAATAAAAAATCACCTCAAAGTAATTATTTATTTGAGACTACACAGGCCATCATTATACCATCTTTGGGTTATTGGCATGCTCTAACCAATCACTCTTCTTGGAAACCCAAAATACAAACTCGTTAGCCTTGGTTTACATAGGTGAAGAAATAAGGAGCTAGAAGTATATGATTCTTAGCAGCTGTTTTGCAGCACTAGTAAAGCATGAGTTAGTGGATAGACCAGGGTGACTTTCATAGTTAATACTTAATGGTGTTTTAGTACATGAGGGCACTGTGTTAAACTTGAGAGATGGAGAGAGAGACAGACACACACACAAGAGAAAAGTACTTGCCTTCTAAGGAATTAACCATCCAATTAGGGAGACAATGTCAATAAACACAGAACATCATACGACAATATGTAATATGTATTAGTCTCTTTTATATACATTATGAGTCAAAGATCCTCCAACTTTTCCCAAGTAGAAGCCCCTTTTTATTTTCCTGAAGTCTTACAATTAGTTACAGGGAAAAGAAGAAGAAAGAGCTACAACAATGTCTCTTACAACCAAATATATAAAGCTTTGATCACAAGTAGATTTTGGAAAGTCCTGCCATGGGAGTTTATCAAATAGGACAATGGAGAATAGAAACAATTGTGGAAGGTGGGAGAGATCAGAGGAAGACTCACAGAATTTTGGCTATAAGCAATAGCTCCCATAACATGAGGCTTATCTACCTTGTATCTGGCCAAGTCCTACTCATGGGGTCAGAAGGACCAGAAGAGAGGTGATGCTTTCAAAGGCCAGACCAGACAAGGAGAGGTTACCTGGCAGGCTTGAGAGCTGTATAACTAGAGGGAGAGATGAAGCAGAAAACCGAGGAACTACAGCCAGAGAAGTGAAGCCAAGTGAGGCTCCTTGTTAAGGGACTAGGCCATGAAGCAAGAAGCTGGTAAGATCAGGCTAGGAGGCATCAAAGACAAGGTGAGTGAGGTGATTGGTTCAAAACCAAGATGCAAACAACATGAGGGTTTGAGAGGCCTATTCCAATCTAGCACCCACTTTGCAGCTCCAGTGTGCATGTAACATTACAAAGAATAGAGGAATTGAACAACCAGAAGTAGAACGTATGCAAGGAACAGAGGCAGAATGAAACATTTTAAAAATAAAATCAACAGCAAATGCAACCAGATTTATCTAATAGGACATTTTGGAATAAAAATATTTTTGCTATCCCAGCCAATTCCTTTCCAGTCCTTTTTTTAGACTTCTTCATTGTTTTAGGCTATCTGATTTATATCATTTTTATCAAAACTTATTTTTCTAACCTGCCTTCCATGAGAACCTGAATATATAGAAAACCTATGAACTATATTCCAACAATATATTATGTAGGTAAAAGAACAGCCAAATATAATGCAACAATTGGGCCAGATGGAGTCAAGGTGACCTAGCACTGCTTTTGCCTTATGAGATGGACCCTTATCCTTTGGCCTCACCATTGTCTCATTATTCTATCATTTTCATGTACAATGACTTCATTTTACATGTGTATTTTCTATATATTCTCTGCAAATCATTCAACTAGGGACCAGTTTCTGACTTCCAAGTTATAGCCACCAGTGTTTGATGGAAATTAAGTCATTTATTTAACCCCATCCTACCTTCCTTTTATACCTACACACTAGAGTCTTATGTAGGGTACGTGTAATGCCCAAGGACAGAATCTAGGGCACAAATCAGAGAGGTTCCAGTTCATCATACCCAACTCAGAGCCACATGTCTTTTTGCAATGGATTTTATAGAATTCTTACCACTTGCACAAAAATGATCAAATATGCCAAAAATGATTGAATTTGACAGGTTCAGTGCCACTTATTAAGGTTATTATTGAACATGACTTCATCATAAAGTAAAATAACCTTTGTGTCATTTGCTTAATGTTGAGGCTCTTTCATTTAACATATATTGAACATCTATGCATCAGCCTCTGCTAGGCACTGGGGGCATAAATATGAATGAGATATTGTTCCCATCCTCAAATCACTCTCAGTCTAGCAGAGGGATACAGAACCATAAACCAATGACTAAATTACAATGTAAGCCTATTATTGCAGAATAAGTAAAAGATAATTATATATACATATATAATTCTATAAAAACACAGATAAGGAATTCATTGGTATCTGTATAGGAGAAAGGAAAGAAAACTGCAGGGAAGGTAAAAATGTCTTTCTTCTGTTATTAAATTATTTCATCATCGTATTGGGCTTAATCATTTCAATATATGGAAGGACAAGGCAAGAGGATCGCTTGAGCCCAGGAGTTTGAGACTGCAGTGAGCTATGATGACGCCACTGTGCTCTAGCCCGGGAGGCAGAGTGAGACTCTTTCTCAGAAAAAAAAAAGAAAGAAAAGACAAGACATTTACATAGTATATTACTCTATATATGGAATTTTCTAATCAGTTATCCTATTTCAAGATCATAATAGCTGTCTGAGTTAGACCACTGGGAGATCATACCCATTTTACAGATGAAATCATGAAGGAGAGAGAGAGAGAGAGATGAATTGGAGTTTGGGAATCAGAGCAATCAAGTTTGCAATATGGCTACTTCTTCCCTTGTCTGAGTTTCCCTTGGAAAGAACAGTAAGAGGAAAAATAAAGCCCCATGAGTCCAGCTCCAGCGAGCCGTGAGAACACATTACCTTCCTCTGCCGTGATCCACCATCAAACCCATCCTCACGCAGCCAGACTTCTGTTAAACGCTCCCTGCTGCCCTAGGTTTCAAATTATTTAAATAATTAACAGGCTCTATAGATGTAATGCTGTGAATGGCCTTGTGATCTGGGAAGACAGTTACACCTTTGGAGATCTTTAGCAAATACACTGAAAACTCGGCTGTGTGAGTTTTCTTTCTGCCATAATTAGCAGCAGATGGACGACTTTTATGGAGCCACCTGTCAGCAGGAAGACTCTCCTTACAGCTTCTAGTTTCTAGAAGGAGCGGGATTAAAATAGACCAGCGCCTTTTGCTTCAAGTACTCTTTAGGGTCCCAGATGTAATCGGATCTGCCAGAGACTGACAGGATTCAAGAGGCAGCCACTCCTCGTGGCGCTGGCTCACCTGCGAGGCACGAGGCACGAATGAGACGGAACATTACTTCTCAGCAAGTTTGGGCAGCCGATCATTTCCGAAAACTTGGATGGCAAGCGGGGAGGCAGCCTGTGCTGAAACGTTCCGTTTTACTAACCTTTTTATCCAATTTAAAAATACAAATAGAGCTCTCAGGGTGTAATTAGCGGCAATGACTCTTAATACCTGCTTTCCAAATTTGACCTTAATGGACATTCATTAAAATGGGCTCTGACTTCACGGCCACGTTAGCAGAAAATGGAAAAGTCCATCCATCACTGTCAGCTCCCATTTTCTGCGTAATCATTCCTGGAAGAAAGAGGCTTGCAAGTGTACACGGGGGTGGTGGAGTTAGCTGAAGAGGAATCGCAGAGAGCAACAGCAAGAGCTTGTGCTTGAGTTTCCCTGAAGATCTCTGGCACCTACAAAAACAGGCATGGTTCTCAGCACCGCCCTGCAACTCAGGAGCTGGGTGTTCGATTCTGCCTCCGTCTTGGACTTGCTGTGTGAGCTGAGGGCAGTCACTACATCAGTCTGTGCTTTTGTCATATCTATAAAACAAGGGTACTAATCCCATGTCTACTGCACAAGGTTTTGTGAGGATCCACTGAAACAATGTATGTAAAAATGCCTTGAAAGCAAAAATTGCTAAGTAATTGCAAAGATTTTTTTTTTTTTTTAAAGAATGACAGTATCAATTGCAATGAGTTGGGGGTAGTAAAATAATCATAGGTTTTGGTAAGTCCACTCAGGGGAAATGAGGATACATTGATCCTGTTTTTGCAGAAGGTGTCTTGGATGGTTTCCTTGTACCAGCTTGATGTGAATAAGGCCTTTGCCCAAGACGGATGAGGGGTGGGGCAAGGTGGCTCCGGGCTGAACTCATGGGAACACCGACGGGAGATGTGCTCTTCTTGAGAGCACGGGTAAGAGGATACACCTGCGTGGGACACCTGAACACTAAGCAGTGACTAAGTGACCGAGGGAAGAGAGCCCTGGGCCAGGAGTCACAAGACGCGGGACAGACCCTGCCCGGACCCTACGATCACTCAATGTCATTTTCCCAGCCTATTTTAATCGTACAATTTCATGACTTTCTGATATCAATTAAAATCAGTTGCTGTTGTTCTGTGGCATGGGGCTAAGGGCAGAAGGGAAACTGAGGCCTTGAGGACAAGTTGGCTTCTATTTCAAATAGGCATGGGAAGAAGGCATTTGAGGCAGACACTGATTATGAAGCTTCAAAGCAGATTTACTTCTCTGGCCCATAGACTTCCTAATCCCTTTGTCTATAAAGAGTTTAGGCCCACAGGAACAAAAGGGCTCCCCTTGGAGTTTAAGAGAGGTAAACGTTGGGTAAATGAAAGGGAAAACAATTGCACACAGTGGGTGGCCCTGTGAGGGAGCTGAAATACTAAATAGTAGATCCAGGATCTAAATTCACCTAAAAGTCTCCAGGGTGGATTTTTCATCCAATTTAATTTGGGTGATTGAAGAGCCATCTGTTTCGAGTCACGCTGCCTGAACCTTATCTGATATGAGATTTGTGTAAGGCTTCTGACCCTTTCTGTAGGTCCTACAAATTCGGTTTTAGCCTCCATGAACCGAGTACTTGTTGCGTATCAGACCCTGTGGTGGGTGTTTCCCGGAAACTTACTGACTTTAATCTTCTTAATGAAACCATAAGGAAAGTATTTATAGTTCCAGTTTTACACAGAAGGAAACTGGGTCTCAACAGGCTACATAACTTATCCCGAACAAAAAGTCAGGATTTAAATCTAGCTACCCTGAATTGCAATCTCTTTTATTTTATTTTATTTTATTTTTTTTTTTTGAGATATAGTCTCACTCTGTCACCCTTGTAAGGTGCAGTGGCATCATCTCATCATAGCTCACTGCAGCCTCAAACTCCTGGGCTCAAGCGATCCTCCTACCTCAGCCTCCTGAGTAGCTGGGGCTACAGGTGCACGCCACAACACTCTGTTAATTTTTCTATTTTTAGAAGACAGGGGAGGTCTCACTCTTGCTTAGGCTGGTCTCAAACTCCTGAGCTCAAGCAGTCCTCTTGCCTCGGCCTCCCAGGGTGGTAGAATTACAGGCGTGAGCCACCACTCCTGGCCTGCAATCTCTTTTTCCATTCCAGCAAAACCTAGTTCTCCCTTCTAAATGGTCAATTTTTGAATGCCATTTCTAGTATTTGCTAACATGCAATTATTTTCATTAGTTGCTTAGTCATTATACATATTTTAATGTAGCTTTCTCTCATTTAAATGCAATATTATTTTGTAAACATTTTGGTTATTCAATGCTCCACGATCACTGTTGTGTCCCAAGGGCTTAGCATCTAAGGGAACACTTGTAAATGTTGGACGAACGAACAAATGATTAGAAGAAATTTGGTCTACGAGGTTGCCCAGGCACCTGGGGTGGCTCCTTAGTGTGAGGCTGAGAAGAACCAGGACTCAGGCACATTCTGGCAGCTGGTCACCTGCAAGGTCCTCAGAAGGTGTGCCATAGTTGTGCTTTGGGCTTCTGGCCCCTCTGAGCCGGGTCAGAGAACAGAAACTATCGCATTTGCAGGGCACAGCCAAACTTACCCCAAATCCCTGGTTTGCCTAATGTCAGTGCTTAGGAATGTTCCTTCCCAGCTCCTTCTGGTGGGGCCTGTGTCCTCAACTGACAAGCGTTTTTCTCCCTGGTGTAAAAATATCTGAACTTGACATACTGTGCTCATTTCAGTTTAATGACAACTTCAGTTTACAGGAGAGTAGTGCCAAGTCCAGCCTTCGACATCTTTGTTTGTGTAATGGCAGCGTCTAAATGATGCCAAACACAGTCCAGAATCCTGTTCCTAAATTGATTACATTTGTTTTTGTGGAAGAAAAGAAGGAAGTAGCATTTACTGAGCACCTTCCATGGGTCAGGAATTTCACGTGTATTTTCCCATTTAATCCTATGAGGGGAAATGTCATTACCCCCGTTTTAAAGATGAGAAAACCGAGACCCAGAAAGGTGATCGCACTTGACCAAGGTCACTCATCATCAGTGAGTGGTAGTAGAGGTGGGGTTCAAACCTAAATCGGTCATCACAGTGAAAGCTTCTTCCAAACCCAAAGGTGTCACCCATGGCTCAGATGCCAAAAGAGAACCTGGATGCATTGAGAAGGTGTTCGAGAAGGTTAAGGAAGACTGGACTGAGGAAGGATAAGAGGAAATACTAGTTTCCCATGAGGTCATAAGGATACCAGATTCAGAGCCAGAAGCTATGCAGAATGGTCTGGATTCTGTGCTAATAACTGTCACCTTGGGAAAGTGGCTTCACAACCCCTGGCCTTAGTTTACTTACCCATGAGGGATGGAACTAGGGATGGTGGTGTTTAGACTCTCTTTAACCTTGGCCCTCTGCCTACTACCGGAAGAATAACCCTCTTTCTCAGGGTATGGTTGGAGATGAGGAGCTTTGGTGCCCATAGTCCTTATGGCTAACTGGATGTTTCCCTAGAAAAATATCAAATTTCTTCATACCTGGCTGGCCCCTATAGATTTGACGCTGATCGGGCCTATTGGTGACAGCCCTTCCTCTAGGGCTCTGGCCCTAGAGGAAGAAGACAGCGATAACGAAAGGAAAAAGGATCAAATAGAGGGAGGCTCCAGCCTAGGTCATCCCTATGAATGAAGGGAGTAGAGGCACCAAAGCCTGAGCCTTGCAGATCCCTTCCACTTGCCAGCAACCCACAGCGTGGGAGTCACACGATGGGTTCGTAGTCTTGGGCATAGTCTACTGTGCGACGCTAGTTACCTTAGGATAAGAAATCTGTGCACCGTGCGTCCCCATGAGGCACTACCAGTACTTTATTACCTCTTCCCTTTTCTTCTAGTAAAAGTCCAACTCATCGCCCTGAAGTCAGGGGAGGGGAAATCTGTCCATATTTAGAAGATACTGCCTCTGAGCTTTCTTCCTCCCTGCTCTTCAGAAGGTCATGGGTGGTGAAGCTCTTTTCATAATCTTGCCCAGACTTTGAAATGACATTGCATCGTATCTGCCACTATGGTTCTGGCCAACTCGGATCGCTGCATTGAAAATTTTCCGCTCAGCTTCCAGAAAGCAAAAAAAAAAAAAAAAAAAAGATAAGGTCGTGGAAAGCTGGTCGGCTGCTCTCCTCCAAATCACATCTGAAGGAAATGGAGATGAGGCGTTAGCTTGTCCCTGGCCTTGCGCCAAGAGAAGCTAAGGGAGCAACCAGACAAGTCTCCCCAAAGGCTGCACCCCAGGCTCTCGACACCCAGGGCTCCTACTCAGGACCGGCACCCTTGGAGATGCTTGCCTGGGGCCTGGGGCCTCAGGGGCCACTCTGCCCTGTGACCCTATCTCCCCCCCAGCGAACAAAGGGTGTCCTCTGCCGAGCCCTGAAAGCTGATTATTTCTTCATAAAACATGAGATTTGAGGGGAGGGTGGTGGAGAGGCAGATCGTTGGGGGGGGGGGAGGAGAAGGGGAGCATTTGTGAAAGGGAGCATAAATAGTTAATTTGATGATGATTTAGAATGACTCTGGTTGCCGTTTGAGATAAAAAAGCTGCAGTGAGTTCGGAAAATACTAAAATAGGTCCTCATACAGGCATTTCATTTAGATTTAATAAGACTGATTATTAAGAGCATATTTCATGACGATTAAGAATTCTGACAGTCTCCCATCCACAACGTTAATGTGCACCACAAAAATTAAAATACTTATTTATACGACTAAAGTGCTAATAAGTTCGTTTTGTGAAATTCTCTGAGCTGGCACAAGCTTTAACTTTTTACAAAGGAAAGAGAAAGACTCTGAGATGATAGGATCTAGAAACCAGAGGGAAACTTGGGAGAAACTGCAGTTAGAGTCCCCAGCCCCCACTAGGGTTACCAACGAAGCCAGCCAAGCCCCATCTCCCTCCGTGCCCTGCTGAACACACACGTGCGCACACCCTTGTGCCTGTCAGCTGCCACTTCATTTCCCTGACTTCCTCTGCCTTCTCAGGGCTAGGACGCTGCTGCCCATCCCCCCAGCCCACTTTCTTGCCTGCAACCTGCTCTTGAGCTGATCTCGGTTGGAAACAAGAACTAAAATAGCCCACTCCCTGCTTTAGGAAATTCCTAGAAGACAGACTGTCTCTTCACACCCAATCATCAGGCTACTTCCTTTGCAAGAAAGCCGGCCTTGCTTCCACTATTGCATGTACAAGGGACAAGCCCCAGGGCCTGTGAAAGCTCTTATGCATACCAGCCATCTCCAGTGCTAGCTGCAGTTGAGGCCACGGGGCCAGCCTCCTGCCTGGGTCCCCGCGCAGTGGCCTGGTTGGCTTCTCGACTAATTCCCAGCTTGAGGCTCCGGCCTGAACCCCAGCTTGCTTGACAGAGGCCCTAGTTTTTAATGTCTGTCCTCTCTAAGGGTCTGGGTTAGTGTCATTTTGCACAACTAGACACTGGCTAGGCCCTGCCAGACATGGGAAGATCTCCACCCAAGTGCTCAGTCAGGGACTAAAGGAAGGGACACTAAGCCCATATAACCCACAGTTTGAATCCCAGTCCTGCACCCCAGTGGCTGTGAGATTTAGGTAAGTTCGTGGAACCTCTCCAAGTCTCAAATTCTCCTTCAAAGAAATGGTACCCACCTCACGGGCTCTTGGGAGGATTAAACAAGATGATGCCAATAAAACGGCCTAGCACACAGCCTCCTAATACATAGTAAGCACCCATCAATGGCACCTATTGGTACCACACTGTGACATTATTCCTGCCACAGCCTGGGCCCCGGTGTGCCAACTGCTGCAGCTCTCCCCACCAAATGCACACCTCCTTCCCCACGTCCTGCTCTTTCTCTGCACACTGTGATTCCATGTTCCTTTTGCCCTCGTCTACACCTCCGCACATCCAGTGGTCTCCTTCAGCCCGGCTGAGCCCAGCTGGTGGCACTCGGGACTGGAGTGGGTTAAATGGTGGCCCCCAAAAGATATGTCCATGTCCTTATCCCCCAGAACCTGTAAATATGACATTATTTAGAAAAAAGAGTCTTTGCTGATGTTAAGGATTGTGAGATGAGATCATCCTGGACGTAGGCCCTAGATCCAGTGGCAGGTGTCCTTACGAGAGAAAGGCAAAGGGAGACTGGGCACTCAGACATGCATGGGAGAAGGCCACAGGAAGACAGAGGCGGAGACTAGGGACATGCAGCCTCGAGCCAAGCAGCACCTGCAGCCACCGGAAGCTGGAAGAGACAAAGCAGGACTCTCCCCAAGATCCCTGGGAGGAAGCACCCCTGCCAGCATCTTGGTTTTGGACTTGTGGACCCCACAGCTGTGAGAGAGTAGATTCCAGTTAGTTTAAGCCACCCTGTTGATGTTCATGTGTTACAGCAGCCCTAAAAAACCAATATAAGAGCTAAAGAAATGCTGGCCATTAGTCAGTAGCTGTGGTTACGTGCAGCTATGAAATGCCCAGTCTCCCAGCTCACAAAAGGCCAATGAAAAAGAACTTATGGGAAGGTGATATGGGCCAGAGGGCAGGTGACCCTGCTATCAGCCTGGACCCTGGGGAGTAGAGTCTGGCAGTACCACATCTGCACAGCTTGTAAAGAAAGCCCCTGCAGGGAAAACACGAAGTATGACTCTTAAATATTTAGGTATATGGGCCTCCACGTGTGCTCTTGCTCCAACCCCCACAAATATTAGCTCCAGGCTGGCTGCGGAGACAGTGGCAAAGTTCAGGTTTGTGAGGCCCCTTTGCGAGGGTTTTTTCCTCTCTCCTGGCTTTGTAAGTTTGGTCAAGTGACTTCATTTCTCGGAAATTCAGTTTCCTCATGGTGAAATGGGACACTTAGTACCTTCCTTGCAGATTTAAAGATTAGAAATAACAAAAGACCTAGACCTGTACAGACACATGCAGATGCAGAATAAGGAGTGATTTTTATTATATTATTGCTATTTTCAGGGGTAGTAACACCTATCAGTTCCTATACTCCTTTTTTCTTGCTCTTTTCAAAAACAAACAAAAAAATGAGAGAGGACAGTAATTTAACAGGTAATAATGTACTGATTCTACATTCAGCATTTAAGAAGGAGGCCTCTGTGGACTTCATCCATGGCCATCATCAAGAGCCATAGAATCGTGGGGTGGTAGTGCCAGAAGAATCTTTAGCATCCATCTAATTCAAGGTCTTTATTGTGCAGATGGGGAAACTGAGGCTTAGGGGGAAGGAAGTTGCCCAAATCATTCAGTGTATCTGTCATTATAAAAACTAAGCTGGAGTCAGTGACTGTGCCCCCTAGTCCCCTGCCCCAACCTCGTTTTATTTCATGAGATTATGATGTTGCAACAACTTCGTGCATGGCTCTCGCTCCTGAGGGAAGCTCCGTCTGGCACGGTTAAAGCCAGGTGAGCACAAACATTCAGCTGTGCGAGCCAATGTCCAAAAGTCCATTTAAGTCTTGCCTCACATCCCAGTGAAAAGGAAAGGTTAAAATTTTCTTTTGAAACGTACCTACCATACAGTCATCAGAGGCAGGAAATTGTTGTTCCCTTGTAATTGATATCAAAGACGATTGTGGGAGAATAAGTTGGGTTTCATCTTTTTAAATGTCAACCCATATGACCCATATCTGTGTAGGCATATGAATATAAGGTTATAACAACATTTGAAAGGATCTTAAAAAAGTGTTTTGCCACAGTTAAAGTGTGATCAAAACACATCATTTCAGGAGTCACAATATTTATCATTTTAATATTAATAATGTCATTTTTGCATAAAGCACCATACAAGAAATAATTCTATTAGGACTATAAAGATTTCCATGCTGGAAAAAAAAAAAGAGTAAAATATTCAGAATGTGTCAGAGAGAGAAAGAGAACCAGCAGTGTCACTACCACAGAATCCAATTTCTTTTCTTTGCAGATATTTAAGGCAACCATGCATTCCCAAAGATAGGGAAAGGAATCGACAAGGAAAAGGAGCAATTTATTTATGAGTCATCTGTCCTGCAAGTCAGTAAATGAAACCTATCCAAAAAGGAACTGTGTTTTATGGCTTATGGCCCTGCAAATTAAGCTTCCTGGAATTCTTACAGGATACTTAGGACAAACCTCCCTGAATTAGGGGCCAATCAAGGGGAACACAGTGATGACGCTTCCCACAGCCTGATATGACATGCTTAAGCAGTATCTTTATATGCAGGGCAAAGGGGATATAAAAGGAAACACTAGACCAAGGAGCTATGTTAGTGAGAAACAGAAGCATTGTCTCAGTAGGGGCAGGACTCTTTTAAAGAGTGTCTCTGGGTAGGTTGTTGAGAGCTGAATTATATGACAATGGAGCTGTGACCACAGGTTTTAGAGTCAGACTGTCCCCAGCTGGAATCACAGGTTTAGCATGTATTGGCTATGTTAGCACAGATAAATGATTTTAGCTCCAAGACTCAATCTCCTCTTTTACACAGTGAGAGTGACAGTAATACAAGTACCTACCTCATAGGGCGGTTATAAGAATTAAATGAGATAAAATCTATTGCAGAGTTTAGCACAGTGCTCGGTAAGCATTAGTTACTATTATTTTGATTATTTGGGCCTTGCCACATTACTCCCCAGAGACGGTGTGGTGGATCGGTCAGGCAACCTGCACTGTCATCTAAGCAATGAAGTTCTGTTTCCAGTTCTTCATCTGTAAAAATTGGAATAATGCAAACAGCACGGACTTGGAGATGGACAGACTGAAATTCGTGTTTCAGAACTGCCTCTTATGAATCGCCTGCCCTTACATCATCTGTAAAATGGACAGAGTGAAGCTCGATTTGCGGGGTTGCCATAGGATGGGTGGTGGACTGCACACGGGATGCCCTATACAAAGCAGACACTCAATAAAGGCTACGTCCCATCCTCGTTCCTTCCCTTCCTTCAGACACCTCGAAGTGAAGAAATCATCCTCCATTCTCAAACAATATAGTAATTTTTTATTATTATTACATATATAGATAACATCTCACAAATCTCAAAACAGTACTGACTTCCTCTTCGGTGTACCTTCATCTTCAGAACATGCCCTGGGGAAAAACACTCAGCATGTATGTTTGCTTTATTTTTACGGTATATTTCTAACCTTTATGGCAAGCTACAGTTTATGCGTAACAGACAGGTCCTCCTGATCCCTTCGCAGAAGGGTTACTTTCTTCTGCAGCGGTTCAAGCATCGAGCACCATGTGGGCACATTCTCCATGCCAAACCAACGCCACACCCGTGAAGACACTTAGGATTGCTCCACAAGGTGGGAACTTGAAAGTCCAGAATTGTTTCAGCCACTTACTAAGTTGACGAGAAGTCTCAAACTTGAGAGGGGAATGTTGCTGTCACTTAAAATAGATTTTCCAAATGTTTAGTAAAGTTTAGCTCCCAGTTGCTTGGTTGGGAGACTCCCCAAGTAGTGCAGCCTCCTCCGTGAGCAGTGGCAGAGCAGGAGGAAACTTCTGCATCTCAGCTTCCTGCAGATTAAGAAGTTGCAATTCTTCAGCTCTGCGGGAATCAATGTGACCAACCCCAGTACAAAGTGACTGACGCCCAAAGACAGTCCACGTCAAAAGCGGAATCAAGGGATAGTTTCTTTCCCAACCATTCAAGTTCTCTGGCAATCCTTGTTTAAAATCCTCTTCTGTACAACTGGGGATAGAAACCGGAGTCTAGAAGCGGCTGGGCTGCTTCTGATGGAAATCTCAGAACCCAAGTTGCAAGCAAAATCATGCTATAACCTTCCTCGAAAACTCTCTTCCTGCTTAATAAAGCCCAGGCCCTCTTGTGTGGCATTTCAGCTCTTCACAGTTTGGCTTCACTTCACTTTTATCAGTCATTCCTCCAAAGACACGAAGCTTCCGTCACAGCTGCAGGTGACCACTCCCCAGGCACCTGCGTCCTTCTGCCCTTCTGTGCTTCCCGTCTTGCACTATTTCCATGAAGGTCTTTATTCTTTAACAATTGAGCTTTTACTTACCATGCAAACATCAGCTCCAAAGCCATTTATGTACTATGGGAAAATGTACCTAATCTCCCCAGTTGAAATGGTTTGTTCGTACATCATGTCATGTTCCTGCTTAAAACATCCCAATGACTTGCTATTGAACTTGGGATAAAGACCAACATCCAACCTGATCTGCGAGGCTCCCAGTCTGGCCCCAGTTTCACTCTGCACAGTGCCCCTCACTCCCCCTGGATCCTAGCCTCCCTGGCCTTCCTTTCATCTACCAACAGGGACAAGGCTGTCCCTCACCACTGGCCCATTGTATGTGCTGTTCCTTATGCCAGGAGTTCCCCTACTGTCCTTAACCTTTTCACATATTAACTCCCATCTTTCCTTCCTTCGGATCTTCAGTGATCTCTGTGACAAGGTCCAATATCCCGTAATATTCTAACACCATGTCTCTCATCCTTATAGCTCATGTCGCAGCTGGAATTTTATGTTTCTGTGTGTGTGTGTGTGTGTGTGAAGATTTGACTTGATATCTGTGTCTACCCCAGGCAGGATCCCCTGGATGCATTTGCTCAGCAGTGAATCCCCAGTACCTAGCGTGGTACCTGACCCATGACAGGCACACCATCAATATGTGTTAGATGAGTAAATGGAGAGACCGAAGAACTCCAGGGCAGGCTCACTCTTGCATAGTAGCATTAGTGTCATTGTGCAGCTCTGACAATGCAGGGGTTGCCCTCCTATATCACTGCCTTTTTGTTGCTTATATGATAACGAGTAGCTCATGTGCCTGAATCCGCTGAGAGGCAGGAGCTGCTTATCATCATTGTTTTTATCTTCCACCACCTCCCTACACCTAGGTGCTAGCGCAGTGCCTGGCCCCAACAGGTGTCCAGGAATGGCTGCTGAAATGCAAGCAGCTAGAGGTGCCGGGCATGCACATTTCTTGCTCCATTTGTGTCAGTGTGAAAGTCACGTCAGCCACCCCTAGATAACACAGAATTTACAGCAGCATCCACAGCAGGTTTCAAGGACTTTGCAGGCCAGAGAGGGAAGGAGGAATCACAGAGAAGCTACAGCTCCCCAGAGCGAGGGAACCAAACAAAACCAAAGTTTTGCTGATGGAGCAGCACAGCTAAGTGCCCCAGACCAGTTGCAGAAACCCAGGAGGTTTACAGGAGGGTTTGAGCCCCCATTCAACGATCAATTGAGAGTGAACTCTGCTGGCCAGGGAGTGTATTCTGGATGTGATTTGTACAGTTCACAGAGACCAAAACCCACTTTGTGGTTTAGAACAATCTTCCCCATTAAAATGCACGTGTGCACATGCACACAAAAATGGGAAAATGTACCTAATTTTGCTTCTAATTTCAGGGCATTTATGGACATTTAAGGCTTATCTTTGGCTCTGTATCCCTATCCCCATCCCAATGGTCTATGCAGTCCAGATTAAGAACTCCCACTTGAATGGATAAAGAAGAAAAACACCCAAGATATTAAAAGATATTTAGAATATGCACAAGTTCATTCTTATGTGTACATAAAAAGAAGATAAGGTTTCAAAGCAAACCTCCCAAGCCACGCATACAGATGCCTTGGAGATCATCTGATCCATCAATGCCTCCTGATTAATAGGTCTCAGTCCTGTCCCAGCCTCTGTGGCCCCAGGCCTGAAGCCCACTCCAGACCCTTTGGCTGCACATTTAACAACTTCCTAATGCATGGCCTCATTCTGTATATAGGGAGATTGAGCTGAACCCTAAGCCTCTCCCCTCTGATTCATCCTATATTTTGCTGTAACAATTTTAAACATTCTCTTAAAAGCATGTGTTACTTCGAAAGCATCCTCCCTCGCTTAGCTATCACACTCTTGACATTTCATTCTAAATATGCTGGTCCTGGCACATCCTGAATAGCCACAAACAGGGAGCGACAGCTTCTAAATCAGTCAATACCAATGTTCAATATACATTATTCTTCATTATAAAGTATACTAGCTGAGTCAAGTTTTCACTCCAACACAGACTCTTTTTACATAAATATCTTACAAGTAGGCAGAATGCCTTCATAGCTAGTACCTTTTAACTCTTACAGTGACCCTGTTGTCATCCTCATTTTACTCTTGAAGGAACTGAGACAATATAACATACCCAAGGTGACACTCTTGAATGCAAGGATTTTGAACTTGAACCCAGCAGGACCCTCTGACTCCAAATCCCCTGCTCTTTTACCATGATTTGTCAAAGTATTAAAAGTTGTTGTATGAGAAAGGTGCCCTGTGGTCAAATATGTTTAGGAGATGCTGGTGACTTACTGCAGAACTTCTCAGAGACTTCAACATGTCTGCGGGTGCCCCGGCAGGAACCACAGCTCCACTGGCCACGGAGTTCTTTTGGAAGCATCTCTGAGAATGAGTGGCCTTCAGAACATACTGTGAGGACTGTGTCTCTGTGCCATGACATCTCGTTCTGGCCATTGTGCCCATTCAGAATGCTCTTCCTCTTTGAGGTCTTTCCTCAGTGGTTGCAACTGGGCCTTGGAGACCACCCATGGGAGAAGCACTCTCTTGCTGGGAGCACCAGACTGGACCAAGATGAGCCTGATCGGGGAGCCTGGGGCTGGGGCTTTCTGGTCTTTGGAGAGGTCCCCCTGAGCTCCCCCAGGCAGAGGGGAGGGCAGCCACTTGCAGCTGAGGATCCAGCCAAACCCAAGGGCAGGCACGGGAGTGCCATTTACCAGTGGGCTCAGGAGACACACACAGGATGGGGAGATTCTGGCCCTTGCAAATCTCATAGTGAAGGTATCTACCTAAGTTGTCACAACAAACACAGCTTTCGGGCACTGGGATATACATTCCACAAACTTCAGTGCCACTCAGCAAGAAAGCTGTTTGCCATCCAATGGAGACAACTGAGTTTTTTTACAGCAAGTAGGTGCAACAAAACAATAGGAATACTGATGAGATGCTTGAAAATAAACAAAAGACGCTGTTCTCTCTTAAGCTTGCCCAGGCTGACAAAATAGAGGTTTAACAGAGACCTGTGTCCTCAGCCAAAGGTGGGACACATTGCCTGACTAGGGATTTATGCCCTTTTTTTTCTTCTGGGTGCCTAAGGCAATCCAGAAGGTGTTGTTTCTATGTCAAAATATCAGGATTCTCAGAACTCTGATAGTTTTCGTGAGGACAAAGAGACAGAATATTTGAAATTAGGGCTGCCCCAGAAAACCTGGGCCACATGACTATCTTCATTAAACTAAATCACTTCAAATCAGGTGGGTATACACCTGGATTTCTCAATGAACTAGTTGATTAAATCTCAAAGACTGTCAAATTGTGAATGCGGATGGGGAGGCAGGATGAAGGGATCACCACGGGGCATGAATTTCCGGACCAGGTTGGGAAGAGGCAAGCGGAGCTGTGCAGGGAGGGAATCAGACCCAAGGTGCTAGGCTCATGCCATCAGCCGGAACCCGGGGCAGCAGGGGAGAGGACCCAGTGATGCCTAAGTGCAGGAAGTAAAGGTGGGGGAGGGTCTGTAGCCAGGCCAAGTGTGCACAGCTGTCAGGGAGCAGAGCAGCGAGACTTGGGGGCAGGGCACACCCACCTTAGATGCCATCACCTGGGGAGTGGCTGGCCTAGGCCGGAGCACAGCAACGGGGGTGCCATCCTGGAAACGCTCATGTTGAAAGGAAAATCACCCGACAGACAAGTCTAGCTCCCATGTGGAAAGAGGGACATGCTTGAGTATGGAAGTGAACTTCTAGAACACTTAGGGGACCTCTGGCAATCTTTGTCCCCACGATTAAGCCGCATGAACTCATGGAAAGAGATGGGCTTTGTCACTCACTAGCTGACTAGTGATCTTGGAAAAGTCACTTACATTAGGGTAACTATACGACTCCACTTGCCAGAGAGAGTCCTGGTTCATATCTGTTGATTTTTTTTAAAGAAAGAATGTTATCTTTACTAAGAGTTTTTGAGTAAAATTATTTTAAGTCCAAAAAATGTACTAAAACCAATTTTTCAGATAATAAATACTTTATATATGTCATTACAACTATTTTTAGTACCCCTTTTTACTCTCAAAAGTGCCCCAGATCAGGTGCCTTCATCTCTAGGCTTTGGATTTACCTATCTGGAAATAAGAAAATTGATTCTTTTGCAAGTTTTTTATGGATTGTATATATAAAGAAGCCAGCAGAATACTTATAATTCTCTTTTTCATGCTAATTTCCTCTTTTGGCTTTCTTAGGAAAGCGTGTCTGGGGGAAGAGGAGATGAGAAGATGCAGTCTCAGCAGGAAAGAGGAACCTGCGTGGTGAGCCCCTCCCCACGCCCCATGCTCCCCTCAGGCACACCCGCTGCACCGCACTTCTGCCTGGACTGGAGTTTAAGGAGATAAAAAAGCTCCTGGGGGCAGAGACTGGAAAAGCAGCCAGCCCTTCTAACAAGTTCACCTAATCCTGAGGCTCGGTTCACTTAATCCAACACCGGGTCTCTGACATTTCTTTGGTTCCTGTGCTTCCCCACGCCACCCTTCCCGGCAGCCTTGTTGTGATGAGATCCTGCACTCTGCGCCCCGCTGCACTCCGGAGACGGTGCTACCCTTCATTCATTCAGCACATGCATGCAACTTGCTTTTCACAGCGACCATGGGCCTGGCGCCTGCCAGTCCTGGGGTCATCAAAAGAGAAAGGCCTGGGCCCCGTCCTCCTCAGGAAAGGGCCTGCCTTCCCCTGGGACCTCCGTGGCTGTCTTTGGCCCACACCCTGGCACCTGCAGCGCCACCCAGCAGCTGGCTGGTGTTAGGCAGGGCAGAGGGAAATCATCGCGCGTATGCCACTTGCACCCCGGGGACGCCTACGGACAATGTTCTGCCCATCAGAGTCAGGGTCAGGTAGGTGACAACACGGTGACCCTGGATTTGGGAGAGGAGCCCAGGCTGTGGCGGAGGGCCCAGAACACAGTCTCGGTGGGCAGAAGAGCTTTATTTAAATCATTTCTTCACAATACTGCAGGAGCAATCCAATTTAAAATCTCTCGGCATCCCAGATGACTAGGAGAAGAGAAACCCATTAGCTGCTCTTTGTAATTAGCAGTAAATGTCCCAGGGTGTGTGTGTGTGTGTGTTAGATGAAAAAAAAAAAAAAAACAATCTCTCTCCAAACTGAGCAGATTGTGGAAGCCTCACCAAGTGATCATTACCTACATAAGAGGACAACGGTCCAGGCTGGTCCCCTATAGAGCTGAGATTTCCTTTCACAATGAGGCCTGCCCCTATCCAGAGGGTTATTTTAGAAGAAGTGAGGAAACTCTTCTGAGAGGACGGCCTGTCCCAGCTTTTGCTCAGAACGAGCAGAACTCCAGAAAGAAAGCTCCAGGCTGAGGCCCGGCCTCGGCAGGCGGCCTCCCCCGTCTCATGGTTTCTCAGCACCGTGGACTGGCCTGTGGCTCCCACCGGTCAGGGCTGAAATGAGAGCTGGGGGAGTCTCCTGGCAGAGGAAACCTGTGAGGGTCACAGGGTAGAGAGTTTGGCATATCCCACGAACACAAGGGAGGCCTCCTTCGCTCAAACTTGCACCCCTTTTTTGCTTTGAAACCATCACATCAGTCTCTACCTTCCCTAGTTCCCGCCCTCCCTGCCCCAGCTGCAGTCATGTTCCCCTGGATTTCTGAGCCTTTGCAGATGAGAGAGCATTTTAGATGTCCCCGTGCACTGGCTGTGGGAGAGGGTTATTCTGCTGCCTGTTCCTTCCGTGACCTCCAGCCCATTTTCCTGGGACTCTTCCATTAGGCCTTGTCTTGGCCGGCCCTCCCATGCAGAGGACTGGGCCCTGAGTCCTGTCCCTGTAGCAACAGCTTCAGGTCCTGGCCACCCGGGACAGGCCACCTAGCACCTGGCCTCCAGTGTCACTCCACCAGGAAATTCCCATGGGCATACACAGCCCTCAGCTCAGACCCTCTGATGGATGCACAACCCAAACCAAGCCTAAGTAGGCCGTGTCCCTTTGCACACCCTGACTTAAACTTCAGCGTCGCTTAAGGCCAGTCTACTGGGGCAGACCCTTGGTTTGGGTCCACACTTCCTAGCCTGGCCCATCAGACCCCCACAACCCAGTCCCTCACCAAATCTCCTGCCCTGGCCTCCCCATCCTCCATAACCCCGGGAACACTGGCCAAGTGCAATGTCCCAAGCATGTCACACTGTTGTGTTCTCACATCTCCTCCCACTCCTCCTTGCTCTGCCTCTCTCAGCTCAGCTGTCAGCTCTTATATGAAGCTTTCTTGCCTTTCCTCTGATCCCTGCTCCCCTACAGAAGCAACCTGTCCCTCCCACAGGACCGTCCATCTCTCCTAATCAGATTGTAGAGGCAGAACCCTGAAGCCATCCCTTCTAACACTCAAATATCATCTGGCCCGTGGAGTATGCTCACACGGTGATTGGGGTGGCTTGGGACCCCCAACCTAGAGGACAGGCCAAAGAATTCCAGCCTGGATGCATCTTGGGGGCTTCAAAAAGACCCTACCCCAGATCAATGTGAACGGGCGTGGTGTTTGGCATCACTATTGCCATGTCGCAGGGAGGGCAGGAACTGCTGATTTAGGAGGATGCTTTCCTGAACACATCCCCGCCAGCTGCAGTTGACTATCCAGTTCTAACTGAGTTGTCTTCAGTGCAGCTGAGAGCCACAAAAGTCTGCAAGGTGAAAATGGCACTATGTTGAGGCCAGGGAGGTCTGTCCTCTAGAAATCTATCCTCTAAATCAGGGGTCCTCAAACTTTTTAAACAGGGGGCCAGTTCACTGTCCCTCAGGCCGTTGGAGAGTGCAGCGCACATTCCACACTTGTGCACTGTGAACCCCGGACCAGCCGGCTGCTAAGCAGGACAGGCAGCGGTGACAAAAACACCCGGTGGGCAGGATAAATGTCCTAGGTGGGTGGCATGTGGGCCATAGTTTGAGGACGCCTGCTCTAAGCTGTCAAAAGAAATATGTGGAAGAAGAGCTCATTTCAAAGCTCCTAAATTCTCATGAGTTCTCCTTTTCTGCACAAGAGAAATCACTGCATTATTCCGTGACAGAGGTTGCCACAGACCTGGCTTGCACTCACAGCTAAGAAAAATCATCATATTTGTGTGTAACAGTTTATGAAGAAAAGAAGTCAAGAGTCACTCATTTTTATCAATGCTTCCAATCCGCTACGAAACTAGGTCTGGCATTCCTGGAGTCCCTGAGAAGTAGGGGCTTTTGTTTGGTTCAGTAAAGGTTTGGCGTGGTCCTCTTCAGGGCCTTTCTGCCAAGTGGCTTGAACACAACACAGCCCCCGGGAGATCTGCGGCCCTTCCTTGCAAAGAAATAATGTCACAGCTTCCTGCTCACCACCCCGCCCGCTGCACTGCCCCGGGTTGGCTTATGCACCAAAGCCATTCCCGGCCCTGGGAGCTTCAAGAATTTCTCCACAATAAGAGGCTTCTTCGCTCCCCCAGCCTCTCCTCTGTTCGGCAGCCCACGGCACCAGCAGGTAGTTTTAGACTCTGTGCCGAAGAGAAGAAAAGCGCCAAGTTCAAGTGAACATTATGATTATGATTATTGCTGCTTCTGCAGGAAAATGGCCCCCCCGGGAGGGTCAGTTCATATTCAGCGTCTCTGCGGTGTGTCTTCCCTCCATCAAAAGGCTGTGCCTCTGATCCCGCAAAGAAAAGAACTGGGGAAGGCGGGGCTGGATTTAAATGGAGAGAATATTAACAGAGCCGTTTTTCCTCTGAGGAGTAGAAAACTTACTGCCACCACCCTCTCCACCGGCTGACTCCCTGCTCAAACTGCGGGGCCCTGCGTGAGCCACTTCGACTTTTTCTTCCTGGGCTTCTTACCAGATGAAGATATGAGTATTTGTTCTACCTGCCTAATGAGGGCCGATGTGACAAGACGATGTCATTGGAACCGCTCTTGAAGGCATTCATAAAACACTCAGAAACAGTGCTCCACCATGGACATCTTCCTCAGCTACCTATGGACGCAGCTTCACATCAATCCTGTTTCTACTCCAATGGAAATAATTCCATCTCAATGCATTCAAAGCATTTGTCGGACTACTCACTAGGGATGGAGACACGAGGAGTTCACAGAGTCTCTGTGTTCCTGGAGTTCTCTGTCTACTCAGAAATGACTGGGGTAGAGACAGGAGTGGCGGAGGAAGTGCAGGAGAGCGGGGTTAATCCTGCCAGGGATTTGCAGGGAAGGTGAGATCGGAGCTGTCTCTTGAAGGTGGAAAAGATGAAATTTTTTATTTAGGTTAAAATATTCACTAAGGAATTAAAGGCCACTAAAGGAATGTTTAAAATGGAAGGGATCGGTGGGGTCGTGAAAGAACTAGAAAATTGAGGTCAAGGTATAAAACCACCAGTCCGTCATTACGGTAGTAACAGCAGAATGCCAAGGGAATGGATTCTCGAATTATCAGCTGAGGCTTCTAGCAACACCCCCCTCCTCCGCCCCTGCAGGGTGCTGTCCTCACCTCTCAGGTGTATTGAGAGTAATACAGTAATGTTTTTATGACACCAGGCACCCTTCAAAGGACAGGCGTTTGTACCATTTACTCCTTAAAGGGCCCTGCCCTCCATCAATATCAAAAGTATTTACGAAGGACACGTATTTATCCTGGAACAAATCATCACATTTGTCAAACAAATCCAAGTTTATTAGGACTGATGTTGCAAATAATTCCCTAATTATGTAAATGAATAAAATCTGTTTTTAATTAATCTCTAGGCTTTACTTGCATTATAAGAATAAAATCTGTTTTTATCTTATTATGAGGGTTGCTATTTTCAACAATTACCGTGAAGGGGAATGTTGAAAATTATTAGATTCCAATTCGTCTAACAAGGTCAATGGTTCAGCACCAGTTCATCTAACAAGGTCAGTAGTACGGTGACAATTCTAGGGCTTCCAAGGAACATAACAAAACTCCCAACTTGTGAAATACAACTTAAAACAGTCAGAATTAGAGGAAGGGTGATTCGATTTCAATTCATTAACAGCAGCAAGTATGTTCTGCCTTGGGATAAGACTTCTGCCTGTCTGAACAACACTCTAGTTCTTTTCTTTTATACATATTACATACACAGAGAGAGGGAGAGAGAAAGAGAGAGAGAGAATATCAACTGTTTCCTATGTTATATATTACCTTGCTATTTAAAAGTTCTTTGCTCCTCATTCTTTCTTAAATTTCAGTCCTTCTATAATCATTTTTCTTCTCTCAAGAGCACATCTTTTAGAAATTCCCTAAGTGAACATCTGTTCGTAATAAAAATCTGTCCTTTATGGTTTTGCTTTGTTCACTTGATTTTTTTTAATTATGACTTTCCCCTCATTCCCTCAGTTTATAAATCTAGGTTGAGAGTTGCTTTGTTTTCAAGGCACTGATGGTATCATCCCTTTGTCTACTGACTTGCAAGCTTTCTGTTGAGGAGACTTCCTCAGTCTACCTGCCAGTCCTGTGTAGGTAATCTCTATTTCACCCCAGTTGTTTTTAGGGTCTTCTCTTTGTCTTAGGCCTCTAGTTTTACAATGATGTGTTTCAGAGTAGATTTCTTTTCTTTACCCTGCATGGAGTTTAATAGACATCCTGAATCAAAGGATTTGTGTTTTCTTAGAAATTGTTCATCCTTTATATCTTTTAGAGTTCCACTGATAGCTCACACGAGCCTCATGTTTCTCTTAATGTATCTGTCATTTTTATGTCTTTGCCTCTCTCTGCTGAATTTTGTGTGTTTCCTTCAGTTCCAGTTTACCTATTTTCTCTTTGGCTGTGTCTAATCAGGTCTTGGGGTGGGAGTGGATGTCAAAGGAACAGGAGGATAGGGCTGTTGAAATTTTTATTCTTTTGTACTGAGATATAACTTGCATACTCTACAAGCACAAATCGTAAGCATACAGTCCGATGACACTACAGAGGCACACACTCATGTAATGAACATTAACATCAAGATATAGAACATCTCCAGAACCCCAGAGGCCTGCCTCTTGCCCCTTCTCAATCAACACCCTACCACGTGGCATCACCACCATTCTGACCACAATCAACATAGATTAGCTTTGCCTGTTTTTGAACTTGCCGTACACAGACTCATGCAGCTTAATTTTTATTAAAATTTATTTTTATTAAATTTATTTTTATTAAAATATATTAATTTTAATTTTACTCATACAGCTTTATTTTTATACAGCTTAATGTGTGCTCTGTATTTGGCTTTTTTTGCTTCAGATTTTGACTATGAGTTTTATCGATGGTGTTGCCTTAACAGTAGTTCGTTCTTTTTCATTACACTGTAACATTCCATTCTGTGAATAGACCACAATTTACTTATCCCTTCAGCTGTGGATGGATGTCTGCATTGTTTTAGTTTAGGGCTATTATTTCATTGAATTTTTCATTTCAATTATTATTATTCTTTGTATTTACAGATATTCCATTAAGTGCTTCTTTAGGTATATTGGATCATTTTTGATAGTCTCTTGCTTTTTAGCCATATTTTCATTTTCCTCTTCTATTTATTTAAATGTATGAAACACGTTAAATAGCTGAGATCATTGCTTGCTCTCTCTGTTGCCTCTAATAATACTTTTTACTTTCTTGTATGTTTTGTGATTTCTATCTGTGAGTTCATGTCCACTTGGATTCAGCCCATGGAAATCCTTTACAGTAAGAATTGAATGTGGATTCCTCCAGAAATTTGCATTCACTCCTGCTGGGTCTGCTTTAGATTAAAATTCTTAGTTTGTGGTTATTCATACCATGCAAATACTGTGAATTCAGACCCCAAACCCATGTCAAAACTAGTGCATTGCCACATTCTCCACCCATCCATAGCCAGTTTTGATCAGTCAAGGTTCTTTGCTGTTGCCTCCATGGAGTGGATGTTTCTTCTAGTTCACCTTTTTCCTGAGGATGTGATTGTTCACCAGTCCCAGTTTTATTTAGGAGTCCACGACTGGCCTCTCTCCCCATTCAGGTCTTTTTATCTCTCTCCATTATACCAAGGCGCAGCCGCTGAAGCCAGAGCTCTTGGCCACCGGGAACAGATTGGTAGCTGGCGACAAAGTAGTCAGCAACTTTGTCCCTCACTTTCCTCTCTGGACTGCTGCTCCTCTTCCACCTTTAACTGCAGAGAATTTTCCCTACTTTCTGGCATGCTCCTCTTTTTATTTAAAAATTATCATATATGCCACATTTTAAGTATATCTAAATAGTTTAGATATTTGGTCAAGCATATTTAGGTAGTTAAGAAACTGCCTAGTTCACCATCTCTCTAGATATTCAAGATTTCTAAT
Organism: Mirza zaza; assembly: GCA_008750895.1. Taxonomy (NCBI): domain Eukaryota; kingdom Metazoa; phylum Chordata; class Mammalia; order Primates; family Cheirogaleidae; genus Mirza; species Mirza zaza. The sequence goes on from VSMD01053633.1 coordinate 50,292, forward strand.
CTTTAATTTTCAGCAAGTCAGATGGAATGCCCTTCAATGTTCATCTTTCAAAACGCCTCTTAAGCATCACTTCCCTGATCTCCTGCCCGCCCCCCCACCCCAATTAACCCCTCTCTTCTAGGTACTTCTTGGTATCTTTATCGCACAGTATTACTTTAGCACACAGGCCTGCCTCTTGCAATGAATTCTACCAGACTCTAAGCTCCCAGAGGTCAAGGCCAAGGATGGGCCTGGCTTCTAACCTGCCACGGAACCAGGCACAGAAGGAGCTACAGAAATGTTTATCAAGGCTGGGCGTGGTGACTCATGCCTGTAATCCTAGCACTTTGGGAGGCCGAGGCGGGAAGATCGCTCAAGGTCAGGAGTTCAAAACCAGCCTGAGCAAGAGTGAGACCTTCTCTCTATTAAAAATAGAAACAAATTAAATGGCCAACTAAAAATATATAGAGAAAAAATTAGCCGGGCATGGTGCCGCATGCCTGTAGTCCCAGCTACTCAGGAGGCTGAGGCAGAAGGATTGCCTGAGCCCAGGAGTTTGAGGTTGCTGTGAACTAGGCTGACGCCATGGTACTCTAGCCCGGGCAACAGTGTGAGACTCTGTCACAAAAAAAAAAAAAAAAATTTAAAAAAGAAATGCTTATCAGGACAAACGGAGCTGATGGTATAACATCAACAGCATGTCGCTGGAGCACTGAATCCGGGAATCCTGAAACCCTTCATTAAAAGTATGTGCGGAAAGTATAAGAAAACCGCACACACAGGGGGCCTCTCCATACAAGGTCTGTGGAATCAAAACTGAAGTCACAGAAAGCCAAAATGCAGAATTTGATTACACACAGCAGTAGCAGCAGTCAGCAAGGCTGATCCCGACAGACACCATCGTCTCATTCCTGTGGAATCTGGTCATTACAGTTTTGTTCTGAAACCCAGGTTTCAGAGTATGAAAGTACTTACCATCCGATTTCTTAAGATATGTACCACGAGGGAAGGAGTTTTTCCTATTTGGGTGGGTTGTATTATGATACTGACATTTATGTTGAAATTGCAGGAGGAAAAGAAATACTTTCTAAAAATTGTTTCCTCCAGATTCTTTATGTAGTTTCCCAGCTAGGCCAACATTTGAGTAATGGGTCGTCACAGTTTGTGTGTGTGGCTTGATCCCAGATACCAAGGTCCTCAAAAACCCTACAGCATTTTCTCTCTTCATGAAATAAAAGTGGAATGGAATGTACAGTTGAGCAAAAATTAAACTACAGAAATCATCGGCGTGGTACCTAACCTGAACGTAAGCCTGAAGTGTATTCCTCCAGCCAGTTTGTGGGATGCTACCACCATGCTATGATTTCCAGGATAACCAAGATCAACTTAGTGGCTCTTTGGACTGATGGCGATTAGAGGGTTTCTCATGCTTTTGCTAAAGTATTTTAAGTGCTGTGTAAATTCTAATGGACGTAACAGCTATTTCACCAGGTCGTGCCTGCCTGGAGACATAATGAAGGTAGAAGATTAAAGTAAACCAGTCAGTCCACAGCTCAGCCCTCACCGGCCACTGCTATCGGTGGTAAGTCCCTCCTTCAGATTCAAGGGCTGGGCATGGAAGGTGGGAAGGGGACAACTTGGGAGTGTGGGGTCCCTGATGTGTAATGTCACCGTCCGGTAGCACCATCTGGTAGCACGGTCACACCAAGAGGCGTGATGTCTAACTGCTCCCAAGTAAGGTGGGTACCCAGTGCCATGAACAGAAGATGACTCCCTCCAGCATCCTCCCACACCTGTGCTGATACGGTCACTCTGAAGAGCCACTGTGACTGATTTTCCAAAGCCTACATGGCAGACTGTTTCAGCAGCACACCCAAATTACTCACGTGCTCTGTATCTGTTCCTTTCAGCAGCTTCCTGCAAGCTCGGACGTGAGATTTGCCTTGGCCGTTGAGACGACAGCAAACATAAAATACGTAGAGACTTAAAAAGTATTTACTCTTTGGGGTTTGTCCTCTATCTAGTAGTTCTTGGAACTCTTCCACCACCACAAGAACAAGCCCAGGTTAACATCCCAGAAATTGAGAGACCCAAGGAGTGGAAATGAGTCATCCCAGATGAATATTCCATCAGACCAACTAGTCCCAGCGCATCTGGCAGCTGACTCCAGGAGAGATGACCTAGCCACAACCCAAAGAAGAATCACAGAGCTGAGCCCAGCCCAATTTGCCAAGCCACAGAATCATGAGCTAAATAAACAGTTGTGGGCTTCGGTCACTAAATATCAAGGTAGTTTGTTGGAGTAACTTATACAGCCTTTCATAAGGATGTGAAGAAATAAAATATGCTCATGGAACAGCTGGTAATAGACTTAAGATTATGCATAAAATGAAACCATAGACCTTAAACAAGAGGTTATGGACCCTTTAAGAGGTATAAAATGCAAGAATTTGGTTAGCATTTCCTTGGTATAATTTGAAGAGGTTGTTACAAAGCCCATTTGTTCCTCTCACCAGTTAACCATGGTGTCAACCTTCTACTTACATCAAATCTTGCTGAAATTCCTAAGCAGGGTCCTATAAAGGAGACAGAATAATACACTAATTAAGAGCTCTGGAATCAAACACCTTAATCAGCACTGAGACCCTCGGTTTCATCCTCTGCAAATCAGGGAGATAATAGTACCTACTTCGTAGAGCTATTGTTGTAAAGATTAAATAATGCATGTGCACTGTTTGGTGCAATGCCTGACACGCATAAGTGCTCCAAAACATTAGCTTATCTTATTAGGTTGAGAGTTAATCAAAATAATTAGCAATCATTTTATTACTTGTCATGTCAAAGGCACTATGCTAAATGCCTCATGTACGTGACCCCATTTAATCCTCCTAATATCATTGCGAAGCAGTTATTATGTTCTCATCTTACAGATGAGGAAACTGAGGCAGAGAGGTTAAGTAACTTGCCTGGAGTCACACAGCTGGGAAGCGTCAGCCATCAGCCCCAGTCCTCATGTTGCCTCCCATCCTTGCTTAGTGGTTAAGAGCTAAATTCTAGTCTGTGAGTGCTGAGGATTGAAATCCTGCTCCTTGGAAAAGCAACTACAAAGGCTTTTCAAAATGTGGCCCCATGCTGCATTTTCACCATTTCAACTGGCTTGCAGGACTTCGTCTGCACCGGGCACTCTGCCTGGAATGTTCTCCCACAGTTGCCTCCCACCTTCCTTTAAAATCCTTATAATTTTAGGCACAGTTCAAAAATGACTTCCTCGTGAAATGTTCTTAGATTTCTCTGGCGGATAAGGGTGTGAGCCCTGGAGTCACACTCCCTCTGTTGGCATCTCAGCTTCTGCCAGCTACTGTGTGAAGTTGGATGAGATACAACCTCTCTACATCTTGGTTTCCTCATCTGTGAAATGTAGGAAATTATGCCATTTCCCAAGAATAGTCAGTTAATGAAGCACAGTGTCTTCCCCACTCAATGTTATCTATCATTTTTTTTTATCCACAGCTGGGTTCCCATCGCATTTTATTTTGCATATTTACGTGCACTGTACTTAATTATATACCTCTCTGGCGCTCTCTTACTAGACTTTGCGATTCTTGAGGTCAGACACCATTTCTCTTGGTCTCTCTATTCCTCTCCTAGCCCATAGTAAGCACTTGCTACATGTTTGTTGAAACTGATTTAATCCAACCGACTGTGAGTCCTTAGCTTAGGCAGGTAGCCTCCCTGGTGGAACTTCAGTTTGCTGAGGCCACAGCTCGAAAGGGCTGTGAAATGCAGATCTCAGCCCCCTCCACCCCCCAAAGCTCCTCAGGCACCTCTGAGAACACCTGGGGCATTTTAGCACCCAGGTGGACATGCTCTCTTCTATTTCAACCTTCTCCTGACAGCAGAGACCAGACCTCTGACGCCCCATCCCTGCCCCAGGTGAATCCAACTCCCAGCATTAACCTGTAAAGGATGAAGAAAGACATATCTAATGGGAAAAATAAGCCACAAATTCCCAGAAAATTTTGCAGTGAAGAAGGATAAGAAACACTCATTTGACGACACTAACATAAAGTGATCATTGTATTGGAACTGTGGCTCCCTGAATTCAACTCCCTTGAATTGTCCTCTTGATTACAGGACATGAAAAACAATTGGCCCCTGTTTGCTAAACATGAGCCTAAAATCTTGCAGTTGCCAACTAGAGTTTTAGGTACCAGTGGGAACTGACAAAGGTTTGTGATAATGGGGAATACAGAAGCTACTTGAAAATTTCAAAAAAACTAAATGGCAATATTCAGGCTGATACACCAAAGCCCTTCACAAATGGCAGGAATGGCATTAGCGGAAGAACTCAAGCTAATCAGAACTCTAATCAACAGGTGTATATGTCTTTGTGAAATAAACAAGTATTGCTTCATAAAACAAAGTTGTTTTATAAAACCTCTTTAAAACATAGTATCTGTTGAGAAATCATAATAGACAATTGTATCAAGTGTTCATTATGTGCCAGATGATTTATATGCATGTCTCATCAAGCCTTGGAAGCAAGCGTCACTATCTTAAAAACAAGGAAATCAAGTCATGGAGGCTAAATTGAGTTCTTATGGTCCCTAGTGGGCAAATAATGGCACAGAATTTAAAACTAAAATATTTGTACCCCCTTGATATTTTGAAATAAAAATAACTGGGAAAAAAAAACCAAAACTAAATAAATAAAAAATTTAAAAGATTAAAAATAAAACTGTGCCACCTTAATTCTTATGCTTCACACCATACTTTCCACTGGACCCCTTTTCAGCTGATAAAAAGGTTCTAATTCCCCGGCCTCTAAGTGTGACCATTGAATGACCCGTTCATAACATTACTTCTTTCATAGTGGTTCTCAGAATGCATAGCAATCTACTGGAGAGGTGTTAACATGCAGGTGGGGACTTAGCCCAGAGATTCTGCTTCAGCAGGGCCTGGAGAGAGGCCTGGGAATCTGGGTTTTAACAAGCACAACTGATGGTTCTGATGCAAGTGGGCTTCAGTCCCTAGTTTGAAAACATTGCCTGTAGGATGTGATCAAAGTCATCAATAAAGAACACGTTCAGAGAGTGTTAGGCTTGACTTTTATTTTGCTGTTTAAAAAGTTTCCAAACATTTAGAAGCTCTCATATCCAGAGTTGCTCGTTAGCGTTAATAAGGATGGACTTAGGCCGGTATGGAGGGCAATCCTAAATTTGTTCCGGTCCCCCATCACCCCGGGGCTGGGAAGATGTCACTAATCCTCAAGGCTAGCCGTCCCAAGACAGTGCTTGAATAGGGAGAAAAGGAAAGGGTGCCCCTGTCTTTCCTCTTTGAAACATAAAAGGTAAAGACTGCAAGGAAAACGCTGATGGTGACAGATGTAAGAAGTTTATTATATATTGCAGAGATCCAGATTAGGAAAAGCTTTCTAAATCCAATTTTTCTACTTAAAGCAGAAAGCAAATAAGGCCATCCTGGTGTGCCCCCGGTTTCACAGAACTCATTGACAGTAAGTCTGTAGGCTGTTTGGAAACCTGGCCACGGTGCCAAGCGGATGGAGTTTGGAGGGTGTAATCGTGAAACTCATCTTTCACATTTAAGAGGAATCTGATTAGGGTGAAACAGGGTGGGAAGTTGTTTTGCTGAGTTTCAGGGTAAAGTGACATGAAGGGGGAATCTGAACAAGATGGGGAGGGTCCCAGCAGGCAGGATAGAAGTGACCCTGTCTTCCAAGTGCTAACAAACGACACCAGCACCCTTCCTTTTCTACTTTCTCCCCAAATTTAACATTAAATTGAGTGTCAGATGGCAAGGTGCAGTCAAGATTAAACGGAGAGCTCAAACAAATGCCTTTTTAAGTTCCCATTCCCCAGATGATCAAACTAATCACTTTATCTGCGTGGCTGATAACCTAGCTCTTTCTCCAAATTTGAAAATAAAGTCAGGAGGATTCTGGGAAGATGGCTAAGTTTTAAAAGTACAAGGAAACCTCTCTCCCAGGTATTCATTAAAGTACCTGTTAAACCTTATAAAGGAAGACTTTTGTGTAGCCACTAGAGAAGCGAGAAACATCCGTGTTGCAGGGGCTGGTGGGAATTTGTGAAGTGGTGGGGCAAGGGTTGAGAATCAGCGCCTGTCAGAGGTAGTTCCGAGTCCCATGTATCTATTTTATCCAACTCCAACGAGCATTCGGGTCACTCTCCCCAAGCACCTGTACTTTCTATGCAGGCAGCTCAAATATTCTCTGAATCTACATTTTCTCAAACCAAAAGACTTCTCAGTCTCATCAGAGGCTTCCTTATGCTCCTGTGGACCAAGAGGCTTTGAAGGCCATCTGCTCCTGGTTGACATCTTCCTTCTCATCTAGATTCAAAATTGCCCTTGCAAGAGGTATTTTCTCCTCAAACTGAATTCTCTGAGTTGCTTGGCGCTGCTCCGCTTTTCCGCATGTTAGCCACATGTGCCTATTCAACTTCAAATTTAAATTAATTAAAATTAAATTAATTCAAAATTCAGGTCCTCAGTCACACTAGCCATATTTTAAGTGCTTAATAGCCACATGTGGCTAGTGGCTACTCGATTGGACAAATCAGATATAATATCATGATGATATGCTATCATCTTAACAAGTTTTATGGAATAGTGCTAGCTTGGAGGATTGGAAGAACTTGGAGTTGAGCATACAATTCTGTCTACAAAATATTAATAGGAACTTCTTTGTCTGATGTGAGAGAAGGAAAGCACAGTGTTCAGGTAGAACACGAAGAGCTGATGGCAATCCTTACTTTCTGACTCTTTGCTATGATGGGGCTGACATTTCTCCTAGCTCAAGAATGAACTAATAGGAAAAGAATAAAATCGAGTGAAGTCTATGAAAATATCCAGCAAAAGGTAGTAAGAGTTAATTCCTGTAGTATCTGGATAAAATTCTTTCTCTAAAATGGATTTACTCCAAAACCATACCAATATTAGGAAAAACAACTGCTTCATGTTCTCAGTAAGATACCATTGGACATGAGTTTTTATTGAATCAAGAAAGACTACTCTAAAATAAAATTTCAGTAGCCAAATAATAACTGCCTTTTGATTAATGAAATGGAGTATTAACCTGAAAAATACTCCTACAATTCAGAGGAAGGGAATGATGAGATGAAATAGTTTCCTCTATAGAAAGGCCCATGAGAGAAAATAGAACCACAGTTCATTTCACCCACACGGTTTATACACCATAATTCTTTATGAAATCTGCACCAGCTGTCAATCTTGATTGATCTATAAAATTGAGACTTTCAGTTATAAAAACTTGCACTTGTAAAATGAGAAGATAACAAAAAAATTATGGTATAAGTGAAGAGCCCAACAATTTGAAAGAGGTGAACCAAGCTGGAAAATTGAGGCAAATAGTTTCCATTGAAACAGACTGAATTCAGGAAATTATATATCATGCTTCTTGAATATCTATATTTATATATTCAATAAAACAAGAGCAAATGGAACAACCAAAAAATACAGATGAGTTATTGAATAATACAGAAGAGTTATTGGAAAAGGTTTTAAATCACCCTATTTTTTAAAGGTAGTAAATAGCAAAAAATGAAAAAAAAAGATATTTCCAAAGGAGAAGGAGGAAATAATTTAAAAGACTGGCTCATGAAATTCATCCATAACTAAAAGCATAAATGTAAATTTCAAGAGAACATATAAAAAGCAAGGAAATGGATTCAATAGATCTAACTCTTTTATATCAGAAGTTGAGAGAAAAAACACTAAAACTAGCAATAATCAGATTTTTTATTAAATACGGAAGTTTGAACACATGATTTAGCAATATTAGAACCCCCCTAAAATGACAGGAAAGGAAAAAATAAAATGTAAACTTGAGGAAATCTCACAAAAAAATAGAACGAAAAGACAAAGAGATAGAAAAGTAACAGGAAAACGTAAGAAAATCAGAAGACTAGAACAAGAAGTCTTATATTTGAATAATGGTGGGTGCATAAAGGGAATATTGAAAAAACAGATAAAAAGCCATAGTACACAAAAATGGGTCCAAGATTTTCCAAGAATTGAAGAACAATTGTTTCTAGACTATTGGGCCAACTGGGAGTTCAGTGCTCTAGATGAGAATTAACCAATACCAAGACCCATCATGGTAAAATTTCAAAGCACTGTAGAAAAAGAGAAAATTCTATGTATTTCCAAAAAGAAATGATAGAGATTACAATGAGAATAGAATTCTCACAGGGATACCATAAATCAGAACACAGTGAAGCAATGCCTTTTCCACCTATAATTATATACCCAGCCAAACTTTCAATCAAATATGAACGTGGAATAAAGACATTTTCAGACAGCAAAGGTCTCAAAAATTTTACTTTTGTATATTCTTTCTCAAGGGGTTACTAGAGTATGTGCTCAATAACAATGAAGGAAAAAAATCAAGAGGTAAAATTGGATTTAGGAAACAAGGATTCAATACAAAAGAGGAGCTAAGAAAATCCCCAGGATAGAAGTGAAAGAAGATTCCAAGACAACAACTTGTAGCAGGGCTGTTGGGTAGCCAGTGCAGTTTGGAACTGACTGGAAGAGTCCAGAAAAGAGGATGAAATGGACATAATACTTGATTTGTTGAACACAGTTGTGGTAGAGCATAGTAGTATGTTCATCAACAATTTTCTTCTGGGCTCACAGTAATATTGAACTTTTCTGCCTCTTGAAATCACGTGTGGTAAATGTGACTTACTCTGGCTAACAATGTAAGAAGAATTCCTTAAGACATAGTACTTGACTCACTGCCTTCCCCTTCCCCGGGCCTCAGCACCTACCAGTGCCCTAGAGACAGAGGCTGGCCTGCTTAGCTCCTGGAGCAGACCCCTCGCCATCCCGCAGCAAACTCACAAAGTGAAAAAGAAATGCGTCTTTGTTATTAGAGTCCTGTGGTTCCTTGTTTTTTTTTTTTTTTTTTATTAGTGTAGCTTAACTTAGCCTACACTGATTAATACCAAAATGAAATAAGCTGTAGAAAACTAGTGTAGAGTTTCAAAGTGAGCTGGGATTAGATCCACAGAAAAGTAAGCAAATGAAGAAATAATTATTGGGCCTAGTGAAAACAAAATGTAGCTCAAGAAAGGAAAAGTAATAATATATTATTAATAGATGCTTGACTGTGAAGACTTTTCTTAATCATAACCAGGCTTATATTCAGCACCTATAAATTGGTATATTAAAATAGTGCTGATGGGTGAAAATCTGCTGCCCTGAGCACCTGCCATCCTAAATTCTTCCCCAGGAACCCTTGGACCTACTGATCTGAAGGACTAAGGACTGGCATAGTAAGAGTCTTGCAGGATCTTGTCTGGTTGGTGCCTATAAATATTTAGTTCAATATTTTGGATAATACTCCTCATCATCATCATAATAAAAATGATCTAATAAAAATATTAATATATTAAATTAAAAGAATGGGGAACAGGAAGTGTGTATGTGCGTAGAAAGATGAGGAGAGGGAATGGTCAGACAACTTCCATAATGGGAAAGCAACACATAATGCAAAAAACTAAAGACTCATGAAGGAATAAAATAAGCGTGTTAATGAGAAAAAATGGAGATTAAAGAACTAAAAGATATGAAAGTAGATGCCTCTGGGAAGTAGAAAATTATAGGAAGGGGATTGGCTTATAGGGAGACGGAGGCTTTTCATAGCAAGCTTTGTAGAATTATTATACTCTTTAAATAATGTGATCATAAAACTTGGATAAAATTAAAGCTAAATTTTTAAGAAGAAGCCATGGGTTTAAAAAGGAGAAAATTTTTCTGAGAAAGACTTGACGCTATACAAGAAAGATCTGATTGAGTTGAAACAGCATTATTGCTAGAGAATTTGACCTAAGTGTAACCAGGGAAAACATAAATTTCAAAGAGAAAGAGAAAGTCTTTATTTTGTGGACTAGAGAAAAATGATTACATACAAAGGAAAGAGAAGACTACCAATTTTATTTACTAAAAGATTACTAATTTTATTTAATAATTCTACTGTTCATTTCCTAATCATTTGTGGGTCTGTAGCTTTTGTGTTTACATAGTAAGATTACTAAATAAAGCTAATATTTTAAGAAATTATAAACAAAATCTATGGCATATGAAATCAGGGAGAAAAATTAATAAACATTTTTTGATGAAAAGGTCTTTGGCAACAGATATATAGGTTGTAAGAATGAAAGAATACTGTTATATTTGAAAACATCAATGACATTGATAATATTCTGAAAAATTACCAAAATCGATGTAAGATAAAATCTGAATATAATAATAAACAAAGATAAAAATTTTAAAATAGGCAGCTTTACCTCCCCAAATCTCTGGCAGGAGTTGCTCTTATTGGTGAATTTTTAAAAACCTTTAAGAACACAAAAAAGACCATTACAAATGTCTATAAAATTTGATGAGCATAAAATAAAATGAGAAGCTACACAGTACCAAGCAAGTATAAAAATGACACAAAACCTGCAGTATACAGGATAAAAACTTATAGACCAATATTATTTATAAATGTAGGCATAAAAATCTCAACTGTAACAGTAAATGAAATTCAAAAGCTAATTTAAAGACCTAGCTAGTGTAATCAAGTGGGGATTATTGCTGGAAAGCAAGGACAAATCAGTCCTAGAAATTACAATAATTTTACCAATTTGCCAAGTAGGAAAAATCATATAATATTCCCATTAAAAGAGAATAGATAAAATTCAATACCCACTTTTTATAAAACATCTTCATATAGTAGAAAGAGAAGCACATCTTACTCAACACATAAACATTTGTTTTAAACCAACAAAGAACATCATGCTTAAAGGCAATACCACTAGAAATGGCACTGGTTAAACCAGGCACAAAACAAATACATTCATAGTTGGGTTCTGACCAGTAAAAAGAGGAAGATGGAAAAAGAGTTATACATATTGGAAAGGAAACAGGAAAATTATTACTGTTTTCAGAAATCCATTTTTAAAAGTATTTGAATTAATTTTTAAAAATCAATAAAATTGCTAGGTAAAGATATAAAACATTTCATGGAGTGGGGTGAAAAATTCATTCCCAACAGAACAAAAGATACAAAATACTAAGATCTTAATGGAAAACGTGTGACCTAGATTGGGAAAAGTGGAGGTAGTAACCTCAAGTGTTTTACTGAGAGTTATAAAATGAAACTTGACTAGTGGAAAGACTCAGTATTTCCTTTATGAAAAGTCTAAATACTTTAAGGATGTCAATTCTTTCAAATTAAGGTATTGTGCTTTAAAGCAATTTCAGTAAAACTCGCAATCTGGGGTTTTGTTTGTTTAAACTGGATTAACTTATTGTAAAGTTAATTTGAAAAAATAATACATTTTTTAAAAATAAGTATATTTAAAAATAATGTATGGTGAAAAAAATAAGTCCTTCCAAAAACCAGAACAAACAGTAAAATGTCAATAATTAAAACAGTCTGGTACTGATGCAAAAATAGATGACTTCATGAATACACAGAATTAAGTAGTAATTAGAATAAAATACAAGGTTACCAATCAATGGAGAAAGAATGATTTCTCAACAACATGTTGGCTTCCAATCTGGTTGCCTTCGGGGCTCCAGAGAAGCAGGGTACCTTGGGTACATGGAATGGGGACACTTTCTTGGTTTGATTTCACTAACTAGGAGCTTTCACACCATCAGCCGAGTGCTTCTCTACATCCTTCCTCAATATAGAGTTATCTATTATAGCTTCATTTTCCCCAGAATAGCTGAATATAACAGAAAACCAAACCGAACAGAGCACTCTGACCTAACTTCATTGATCCACTTCTCCCAACCTTGCTCCTTCCCAGTGCTGGGGTTTATCTTCCCAATTCCTTTCTGTCTTCTCAGCCCTCAACCCCACCTCACCCCCTGTGACTAACTTTTCTGATAAAATAATGTTGCAATAACTGGTTAACTGTTTATGTTCTCATATCATACCATGGGCAAGATAAATTCTGGGTGAATTATTAATCATTGACTAAAAAAATTTAGAAAAACTAAAAGAATAAAATTGAATGCTTATGAGAATCCTTAAAATGATATGATGTACTAAGTTTACAAAAGGATAAATGAATGTTACAAAGTAAAAGATCAATAAATGTGACTACCCTAAGATCTAAAACGTTATATGTCTAAAATAAAACGAATAACAGAATCACAAAACATGATGAATAAAGTACAGGATGAATAGTTTTATTATATAAAAAGCCCACAAAATTTATGATTTTAAAGCACTAAGAACATCCTAATAAATACAGAAAGGACATGAACAGACAGTTCATGTAAGAGAGCATACTATAGTACTATTAAATCAACATTTATTAAAAAATATTCAATTCACTGATAATTAAGGAAATAGAAATTAAAACCAGTTACTGTTATTCACCTCTTAAATGTTTTTTAAAAAATGACATACTCATTGCTGACAAAGCTTCAGGACAATTGATATTCTTTACATTGCTAGTGACAGTAAAATTATTATAATGTATTGTAAAGCAATTTTGTACTCTTTATCAAAAGCTATCAAAATGTTTTGGATTTAATAATTACGCTTCTGAGAGCCTAACCTAAGAAATTAATCTGAAGCCTAGAAAGACACTAATGCACGAAGATGTCCAATTCAGCATTATAATCGCAAAGACATAAAAACTATATACAAAGTAACAATAATATAATGAATTATGATTAGCTCACTGGAATTAAATTTTAAACACCATTCAAAATCATGGTCATGAGGGTTATGTGGCCACATGAAAAATATACATAATTTCAGCTGATTATAAGTATGAAAGAAACTTATACATAGGAAAGTACTGTAAGGATACACATACAATATTAATACCACTATTACTATTAATACTACTATTAATAATAATACATTGAACACCAACTCCAGGCCAGGCACTTTATACCCATTCTCTCTAATCCTTATACCAACTATAGGAGATAGAGAAACAGGTAACAAGGTGATAACTCACAAGAGCTACTGGCATCTTCCCTGAAGCACAGATGTGCCACCCACATCACCCTTCACCCACCTGCACACACCTCAGCTCACCACTCTCCAGGAATTGCCCTCGGCTGAAGAACTCAAGGTCACACCTATTCCTAAGGCAAACTGTACCCCATATCTGGTCACTGCAGAGGTATAAGGGCCCAGGTCCCTTGTCCCAAGTGGGGACAATGCTGGAAGGCCACTGTAGCCTCTGAGCTCTCATGTGGTTGGCTGAGGCCGCTGTTAAAACTGCACTGCAGCCCAATCCTCCTGCTGCCTGCCCTGCCCACAGGTGTTGAGGCTCAGAATATTCTGTAATAAGATTCCTACACGCTCATCTCTGCCTCAGAGCCTGCTTTCAGGGGATCTCAACCTACAACAGTTACTACCAGGAATGTCCATGACAGCAGACACTCAAATGGGATTTGGGAGCCAGATCCAGTGGCAGAAGGAGCACAGACTGCCCCCAGCCCCAGCCTGCAGCACAGCTGTTCACACGTTCACAGGTGGTGAGCTGGAAGGGTACACCTGTGGAAGGGGCACAATAGCTCCTTAGGAAATATAGGAAAAAATGGGAATTTTAAGGACAATGGAATCAGACAGCTGTTGCTGGGGACAATTGAGACTTTAGAGAAAGATAATGAAATTTTGAGAGTGATGAATCATCAATGAAAACTGTGAAAACCAAAAGGCTTCCAATGGGGATGGAGAGATAAAACTAAGGATCGGGTCTAAGATCAGAACTTAATGACAAGAGCAACCGAGCTGCAGAGAAGGTTAAGTTCTCAACAGAGGCATGTCTACTGTGCCAAGGTTAGGGCCCTGATTATGAGATAGTGGGGCCCTGAAACACACAATGGAGTCAGTTGGGTTGGTGCACCAGCATGTTTTGATTGAAGATTGCCCTGCAACCTCTGACCTGCAGAGGTGTCCAGAGCCTCCCTGCTGAGAGTGCTTCTCATCAATCAAGGGTGATGCACCCCAATGCCCAGGGTGGGCTTCCGGTTTCCCCCACGCCCAACAAAACAGGCTTAAGTCAAAATATAATCTAGGATTTAAGACTAGAAAATATAATAAGAAGCAAGGACTAACAGCCTATGCAGGTAAAAGTGGACAACAAGTCAAGAACGTAAGACAAGATGGTCTTCTCTAGTTCTCTTTGCTTCTCTAAATCTAAGGATCTCTGCTGTCCACTTTATTTTACTACCCTCTCCTGTTCATCCTATGACTGGCTTCTGGCCCCTTCCCCCTATCCAACTTGCTCCATATTTAGTTAAAAGGCATACTCCCTGGAAAATAAAGTATTTTGGTCAGAATCTTGTGCCCATACCAGAAAGGTGCAGAGCCAGACCAAATGAAGGCAAACCATGACACCGAGACTTAGCTCTTTGGCCCGTGACCCTCCAGCACAATGCTCTGTAGATCTGGTCAGGAATGATAAGTGCTATTGGCAAGTCACAATTATGGGACCTAATAGTCCATAGCCAGAAGCACTTGCTTTTTGAAAATGTATTTTCTTACCTACCAACCTAAGGTTGCACTGACAGCACCTAATATCACATTTAAAATAATGTATCATCAACATGTTAACAGTAATGGCAATATTTGCCTTGATATTTTAACATCAGTGTAGCCTGCCTTCACTATTTCAAAGGTTCTTTTATCCATTTTTTTTTCACTGCTATATGATCCAAACCCAGACGACACTCCACTACCAAAGAGTGAATGAAATATAAAACACAGAAAAATCTATAAAATATCCTGAGGTATGCTTAGAAGTGTGGCATGCAATGATAATACTTTAATGTCAGAATATTCTGCATTATAGGAGGGATGAACATTAAATAACTGGTACGTTTTAATTTTCTAGTCTGGCAACTCTCCTGTATGAATTATTTTATATTTTTCTTTCTTTCCCTCTACTCAATTACATGCCTAACCAAAATGACTTGATTGTTTCTAGCTTTGGAGAGGAAGTGCTTTTAGAAAATGCGAAGTAACCTAGAAGAGAATCAGTATCAAAGATGAACAATGTTTTCAACATGGAGCTTGTATACTATGTGGCCAATACTTCAATCTAACTTGGTTATGATGCTAAAACCATTCCTCACTGCTCCAACCTGCTGAAGGGATCACCCGAGCAGGAGGCAGATAGATACCCAGGTGCCACATGCAAGAAGCATCATTGCAGCACTCATCTTGCTTAAACCCTACAGTTCGAGAGAGTTCAGGTATATGACACACTGTTTGCTCGTAATTGAGGCAGCTAAAGTATGGCTGCTGAATATATAGCATCAGCAAGACAAAATGTGATATATTTTATGCATGTCAATAAAGAAATAACCTATTCTTTATATATAGTCTCTAGAAGAACAGAAATTAAGTCACACTTTGATTCCAAAACAGTCTTCAACACCTTATAATTTTCATTTAAATTGCCAGGTGACATGGTACACACAGTCTATCTTCCAATATAATCTTTAATGTATCCCTGAATAAATGTTGAATTTTGTCAATGGAAGAGTGACCATCTAATAGCTCTGTTGGTAATTGACTTATTTTTCTTCAGGATATATAAGCTAATAAAAAAATGAATGTATAATGACCATACACATATATACACCTAAAACATAGCCTTGAAATGACAATATTATGGGAGTAATAAATAAAACAACAGCTGTAGTTGAAGATTCAACATATTCTATCAGAAACTAATAGATGACATAGACAAATAAAATATAGAAAATTTTAGTAACAATAGAAACTTATACCAAATGGAGAAAAAAACACAAATTAATTTTGAGAACAAATGGAACCTTCAGAAAAATTATCTATGTACTAGACTCCAAAAAAAGCTTTTATAAACTCCAAAGAATTAATATTTTATAGTCTATTTCTGAGACCATAATGCAGATATCAATTACAAAATGATGGATTTACAAAAACTCCCATATGTCTGAAAATGAAGCAACATCACAGCTTTGGGTTAAAGAAGTGATCACATGAGAAATTATGAAATACAGTCATTGCTCTTATGGAACAGATTACACATTCCTATGAAAGTACTATGTCGTGGAATTTCACACAATAAAAATAATGACTCAATGTGAAAAATAGGTGAGGGTTTATGGCAGGCAAAATTTCTAGGCATGCCTTCCAGTATTCCATGTTCTAATCTCCGGTACTTGTGAATTTGAAGACATGTCACTCTTGTGATTTTGTCATGTTACATGGCACAGGGGACCTTAGAAAGGGAGATTATCAAGGCCTAATTTAATCATTTGAACCCTTAAAAGGAAAGAATTTTCTCAGAATGGTGACAGAGAGGAAGGAAGAAGATGAAGTCAGAGAGGTCAGAAGCATGAGAAAGACATGAGCCTGTGCTGACTTGAAAATGGAGAGGGCTCAGTGAGAAGGAATGGGGGCAGCTTGTGACCAGAGAGCAGACACCAGCTACAGGGAAATGGAGACCTCACCTCTACAATAATAAAAAAATGAATTCTGCCACTAACCTGTGAGCTTCGGAAAGGACCTTTGGCTCCAGCACTGGAAGATGCCTTGATTTTAGCCTGGTGATACCCTAGGCAGAGAATCTAGCCACATCACGCTGGACTTCTAACCTACAGAAACTTTTCTGTTGTTTTAAGCCACTACATTTGGGGTAATTTGTTAAAAACAGTGACAGAAAACTAATACAAGAGTAAAATATTTGATCATCCTCATTTCATACACCTGTTGCAGCATCTGCTAGCTTTTTGTCTCTACCTATTTGATTACTTCCTTTCTTGTATTTTCAGTGTGGATCTTTGTGTTTTAAACCATTCACAGCCTTGTAGGCCTGAAAATACTTTTATGTTTTCATATTTGAATGATGATACATCCGGATATGAAATTTTAGATTTAAAATACTATGGGTCTTTATAACAGAAAGGAGAGGAAGGTTTGACACATAGAGACACAGAGGCCATGTGGAGACAGTAGAAGAGAGTGGATTCACACAGCCCCAGTGCAAGAAGTGCTAAGGATTGCTGGCAACACCAGAAGCTACAAGGAAGACATGGAAAGGATTCTCTCTCAGAAGCTCCACAAAGAAACCACCTGACTAACATATTGATTTCAAAACTTCTGGCCTCCAAAACTGTGAGAAAAGAAATGTCTGTTGTTTTACACTATGTAGGTTATGATAATTTGCTAAGGCAGCCCCTGAGAACTAATACACAGGGGTTGGCATCTGCTGATTGTTTCTTCCCATGAGACCAAGTCACATTTTCCTGGCTCTTAACATGTTGAGTAATTTTCGACCGTATTCTAGACACCGTAAATATTAAATTGTAAAGGCTCTGGATTATGTTATGTTTCTCCAAAGAGTGTTGGCATTTTTGTTTTAGTAGATAATTAACTTGGTTATACTACAAACCACACCTGAGATAGAGAGAGAGTATTCAGATATCAGTTTGGTTCTTTAAGCCTTATCTGTGTTATGCTTGCAAGGTATCCCATGCATTTGTGATTTGGGGATTAACCAAAAACTTGGACTGAATTTGAAGACAAAATTCGAAGTTACTCTTCTCTAGCTCTTTCATTTTCAGGGTTTTCCCCTCATACTTTGGTTGTCCTGCTTAACCTGAGCTCTTTCTCCTGGTTCTGCAATCCAAAAATCAAGAGGGCTTTGTATTGGAGTTTTAGCTGCCGCTGAGGCATGAAACTTATTCCATGGAAGTTGCTTGCTACAAGGTTCAACTGCCCTCCAAAATCTGCCTACCTAATATTAGTCTCCAAAGCCCTCAAGTAGTTGTTTGGGGTATTTTATCTAGAATTTATAGTTTTTATTTGTGGGAGAATAGGCTTTTAGATGCCTGCTTCTCCAAACCAAGAGCAAAACTCAGCATCAGTATTTTTTTAAACCTTTCAAGTGATTCCTATATACAAGATAGAAAACCACTGCTGTAAGATTTGATCTGGGATTGATTTCAGGGATAGGAGACAATAGCCATGTCAACAAGCCACCTACACAGACCTGGAAACCAAGATAACTATGGGCTCATGTTTATTTGGCTCTGATTCCAGAGCCCAAGCTCTTAGAGACTCTCTTACAATTGGTCAAAATAAAAAATAACTTTAGTTTCAAGACACAGTAATTGTGTAAATGTACAATCCTTTCTAGAGATTAGCACTCAAGATTCTGTCCCCCACCCCATAACCAGTTTGGACTTGATATTCGTTTTCTAAAGTAATGTAAACCATATGTGTATTCCTTTATACCCATACCTCCATCACACCATCTATCAAAAAGCAAAAACAAAACACAAGCCAACTTAAGTCTTTTATGAGCAGATATTCCTCTATGAATATCATAGATCTGTATTTACAACTATGCCATCCAGAGCAGTACGGCAATATTGTGTTTGATAGTGTGAAATCAGTGAATGCTGTGTTTATCAGCTGGCTGGTAGTAATTAATAGCCTTCTTGTGAAATTTCATTTTTTTTTAAATAGTAGAAAGAATCTTTCCCAAATCCCCTGGAGGCAACTTCATCAACCATTATTTCCTTTGTCATTTAAAAAGGAAAATTGTCAGCGCAGACAAACTCCAATTTGAATCTGCTCATCTCGGCCCCTGCCTTGCATCAGAATTGAAAACGTAATTTCCAGACCTTCTTCACAAATGGAATTGTTGTTATTATTCAGTTTTCCATATGTGAGAAGCTGTCACCTTTGTCAACTTCAGTGCATCTCCATTTGTGACTCCAAAACCAGACTCACAGGTCTGAACGCACGCTGTGCATCTCACGTGAAAACGTGATTTCTTTCCTGACACGCCAAGAGCCCTACCAGTAAGAGCCAAGTCCCTGGTTTGAATATTTGTTCCTATCATCTCCTAATAACATATTAATGCATCTAATGTCCTCCACATATGCCAGATATCTCTGTTCCTCAGATAATTCCTGACAGGGGATCCAAAATTATTATGACTCCGTGCCAGAAGGATGCCACTTAGGGTAAGATTATATCTGATTCTCAGTCCTGCTCCTTGGAAACTAGTCTCTGGCCACTACAGTCTTGCTCAGACACCCTCTCTCTCCCTAACTATGACCATGACTCAGTCCTTTCTTATGTAGAAAAAAAGTCCATTTCTGTGTAGTTCCTACCTAGGCTTGGTTTGGCCAGCTGGGAATAGAGAAAGGAGATTTGGCACCAGAAATGGTCTGAGACCCAGGCACAACTTCAGGAGTGGCCATGGAGGTTTGCATAAATGGCCCATGGAGAGGGCATCAGCTAATGATCATCCTAAGCGTGACAGTCAAAACCAAACCAAACACTGTATTTCCAAATTCCAGGAGTGAAAAGATGTATCTCAGGAGAGGAGACAATTTTTGTGGGTTATAGGCCTGCAGTGGGTGTTTCTTTGCCAAGGAGGAAAGGGATTGAAACAAAGCAGAGCTGAACTGATCTGCATGATAAAGCAGGTCGTTTGGGGAGTGGGGAGAAGCTGTTGCATTATAAATTGAATGTAGGGTTCCCTGGGATATCAGGAAGAGAGTGCCAGAAGGAGTAGGGAGGTAGAGTTTAAATGAGAGCAAATGAGGGAAGATTCTGCTCCCCGTGAATTAAAGCATGGGCTCTCTACATCACAGAGGGAGGGCGCATGGCCAGTGGTGGGTTTCAGGAGCAGGGGGTCTGAGTGAGGCTTCAGTTCTCACCCCTGCTAGCTCTCCCTGATCCTCAAGTCCTCAAGGATGTTAAACACAAAGAGTCTTGTGGTGCCAAGGGGGGTGGGGGAGCCTACATTAGTACTTGAGGAGGGCAGTCCTGCTTTTGTTACCCACCTCCTATGGCTAGCATGAAGTAGCAGCAGAGTACCCAGAGAGGATGGTGGCCTCAGAGTACCAGCCACAAAGCCAATCAAGTTTTATGCTAGACTAGCGAGTGCTGGTGAGTTATAAAATGACAAGGAGCAAAACCCTTTCCTCTAATATACTAGAAAGTCCAGCCTGGACCCTTTTATGAAGTGTCTAGGATACAGATGGGTACTGACAACTAAGTGATAGGGAGCCCAGGTTGTGAGCAATGATTGTCATGGGAAGCCAAACATGGGACACAGAAATCTGAAATCTGAGCGTTCAGATGCATCTTACCTAATTGTTCGCTATTTTTATTGACTCGGCTGTTGGGAAGTTTGCTCTTGTCCTGGGTTCATATTAAAAGCATCCAAAAATGCTCAACATGTCTAATCATCAGGGAAATGCAAATCAAAACCACAATGAGATATCGCTTAACTCCAGTGAGAATGGCCTTTATCACAAAGTTCCCAAACAATAAATGCTGGCGTGGATATGGAGAGATAGGAACACTCCTACACTGCTGGTGGGACTGCAAACTAGTTCAACCTCTGTGGAAAGCAATATGGAGATACTTCAAAGCGATATGAGTAGATCTACCATTTGATCCAGCAATTCCACTACTGGGCATCTACCCAAAAGATCAAAAGTCACTTTATGAAAAAGACACCTGCACTCGAATGTTTATAGCAGCACAATTCACAATTGCAAAGCTGTGGAAACAACGCAAGTGCCCATCAATACATGAGTGGATTAATCAAATATGGTATATGTATACCATGGAGTACTACTCAGCTTTAAGAAAAAACGGTGATATAGCACCTCTTGTATATTCCTGGATAGAGCTGGAACCCATTCTACTAAGTGATGTATCTCAAGAATGGAAAAACAAGCACCACATGTACTCACCAGCAAATTGGTATTAACAGATCAACATCTAAGTGGACATATAGGAATAACATTTATCGGGTGTCAGGCAGGTGGGAGTGGGGAGGAGGGGATGGGTATATACAACGAGTAAGAGGTGCAACGTTTGGGGGATGGACACGCTTGAAGCTCTGACTCGAGGGGGTAAGGGGGCATGGACAATGTATGTAACTTTAACACTTGTACTCCCATAATACACTAAAATAAAAAGTAAATAAATAAATAAAAGCATCCCTCTCACAGTAGACAATGCTTTGGATACTATGTCTTCTTGACTTGTGTACAGAGCAGCTTCTTAACCAGGAAAGACATCCAGCCAAGGCAAAACATTTCATCCTTCTACATTGCTGAGTCCCTAACCACGGAATTCATTGAGTGCAAACAATACATAAACTCCCCTAGCAACTCTGAGATCATTGAAATTCAGCCCCAAAGAAACCCCTCAAAGCAATCAGTGTAGACAAGCAACGCTATTGTTTATCTTCAAAGACTATCTGAACCTAACAGGCAGACTTAGCAGGGCCAGATGTTCTAAAAAAAAACTGTTAAGTATTGTCAGAGACTGTGGCTCTCAACTGGTTAGAAATGAGAAGAGAGTTAATGTTTACTTCAGTAAACATGCTGAGCTGGGCTACGCCGGGCATAGTCACATACACATGATCACTCCATCCTTACAATTCCTCTGCAAAGTAAGAGTTTTGAAGAAATAGAAGCTTAAGTGGGTTAGGGATGGCATTGACCCTGGGCCTAACACAAAGCCATGGTCTTCTGCATTGACACCCTGACACATCACATAGCTTAATGACAGTTCACAGGACATTGTGGTGTCTCTGGATGGCCATAGGATATTCCAGTGGTTCCAAGCTGAAGGTTACAACCTATTTGTGCATGATCACTTCTATTTAGTGGGTTCAAGCCAACATTTTATAAAAACAAAATATAATAGAAAAATTATCATAGTACATTGCACAAAGTATAGGTAATTAGTAATTTGTGAATATCTTTATTTGTGTATATATGTATGGCAAGAGAGAAAGAGAGATTTGTTCAAAAAATTTTAAAACAGTAGAAATTAAGACAGAAACTCCTGAATAGCAGAATCTTGGGAAATTTTATTGGTCTTAGGGTGTTCCTTACGCCATGGGAGTCAGGAAATATCCTGAACCAATGGGATTCAGAGAGAGAGGCTTCAGAAAGAATGCATATGGCCAAAATTTTCACAACATCCAAGCTGCACATCACTGGTTCCGGCCCCCATCCCACCACCACCATGCCCCCTGCTTCCAGGAGGGGGAAGGAACAGTGGGTGGGCAGACCCCACCACTGAAGAGAGCTACTATTGGAACAGGAGCCCCTGGTCTGACCCCACCTTCTCCCTTGGCCATGAGAGGCCTTGCAGTTCAACCCTATGATATCCAAATAGACTACAACCACAACCTAACCTCAAAATTCCTTGAAGTCTAGCTTTTATATACTGGATACGTAAAAAGCAGATAACCCTCCCCCTTCTCCCCGGAAACCTTGGTGGCAGACACTGGGAGGTGTGTTTATCTAACCGGGGGACCCAGCTCTCTTTGGACCAGCTAGGAGCACTCTGCAGGCGTTTGGCTGGTCAACACTTTGCTGCCTTGAGATACTCCCTGGCAATGACTGGGGAGGGGAACAACCTCAGACCATGTTCTGCCCAACACCCCCCTCCAAGTTATTCAACAATTCTGCTTAATATGATGCCTTCTGTGTGCTATTATAATTACAGCAAGCATTTGCCTTTCCTTCCTTCCACAATCCCCATCTTTCAAGCGGCTCTGAGCAAGGTTCTTGGCAGTACGTTCATGATATTGGCAGAAAACAGAGGAAATGATCTTTGCTCGTAACAGTCATTCCTCACATTTATACAGAGCTTTATAATTGACAAAGCACATTGGGTGCCTTATCTCAATTTATCATCTGTACAGGGAGCACTAACCTAACACCAGAATTCTCAGAACCTCGGGACTCACAGAGGCCCAGGCATCCATGGCCGGCCGGTGCTGGAATGGGAACTGAAGACTGGCCCTGCTAACTCTACCTGTTTTTTGTGACAGGAGCCAGCAAGGCTCACTGCAGACAAGCCCACCATTCTGAGGCTTTACTTGTAACAATAGTAATCACCAATAGGATATAGAAAATGTGACGGGCTCCGCTCTGTGTGGGGCATGTTCCGGGAAAGCATCTAATTTGTTCTTCAAGTCAACTCTGTAAGGTAGGGAATATTATTTTGCCCGTTTTGTAGGTGAGTTAAGGAAAGATCAGAAATGTAAGTGCACTTGTCCTATGAATTTGGAGAGGACACAATTCAGTCCATAACATTGACTTTCTTGATTGCTACCGGGGGATATTACTGCAGCCTTCACCCATCACCCTTCCGAGACCATCGTGAGGATTAAGTAAGAGGGTGAACAGAAATTACCTGCCACAGTGCCCAGCTCAGTGCAAAGGCTGGATCGATGGCAGCCTGCTTCTGCCCTGCACTTCGAGTTGTGTAAGAGAGCAGAGGATGGAGGACGGAATAAAAAAAAAAAAAAATTCTAATGCATCACTCAGAAGCCACAGTCTCGCTGGTGTCAGGGGAATAACAAGTTCTTGAAAGTAAGAAAGCAACTTACTGTTCGTTATGCTTCCAGTTGCCACAGTTGGCATATTATATTAAAGACACTTAGAGTCGGAAAGAAGAAAGCTGCTTTGCAGGCACAAAGAACTTCACAGAAGCGGAGATTTTAGCATGCTTCATGCTGATTGACGGGATGTCTTCTCTTTAAGTGAGAGGCTGTCAGGCACCATATTGTTAAGAGCTTATCAAATTTGTACACAGGATATTCTTTATGGCATCATTCTATCAGATCCTTGCCATATTTGTGTAAAATCGCATGGAGAGCCGTGCTAAATATTGGACACTATGTGCCAAGATCTCCACGTCTTATCTTTTTAGAGACCGATGACCAAACGATCTGCGCGACAGAAATGCCACGAAACAAGCAAAACAGGAAATTTGCTTGCATTTTAACACTCGTCTTGGTGCCCTTACTCTGTATTTAAAGAAAAGAGGCTGGGCGCGGCGTCTCACACCTATAATCCTAGCAGGTTGAGGTGGGAGGATCTATCGCTCGAGGTCAGGAGTTTGCGATGAAGACACACTGATGAATAAGACACTCCTGGCCTCCAAGAAGCTCTGCATCCCTCTGTGTGACACTGACAAGGGTAATCAACCTCTCTGATTCAGGACCACTCATATTTTCCCTGGAATAATCGCTACCTCCTGGGGCTGCTGTGAGCTCAACAGCATACAGGGAGCACCATGCTTCTTTTCTGCCCTTCTCTCTCCCCTACCAGCCCATGCTGTTTTCTCCCTCTCTGCCCAGGGACCTAAGACCTGGTCTGTGGCATTGCCATATTCTGCCCTGCCCGCCCTTTTTGGGCAGAGACTGTCTTGCCTCTTGACTATCTCACAATTTCTGGCACAAACAAGTTGTTCCGTCAGCGACTGCAGTCACTGTGCTGCCAGGATGACAACCTCCAGGCCAGAGAGATTTTGAGATCCCCGAGGACAACAGACCTGTCTTTGCCTTTTGCTCTCAGTGCCAAGCACAGAGCCCGGCACATAATAGGCACTCAATAAACAATCACTTTATTTTACCTACCTCCGAGAGGAACCCTGATGCTCACGGTTCTTATTTACGGGAATCCTCATCTCCCTCTCGCAGGTGTCAAGGAAAATTACCAACATGACTTGGACGAACCACAGGGAAGCCAGCACAAGCCCCCTGACTGCCGCATTACAATTAGTAATGGACTCGCTTCCTCATTTCTTCCTCTCTTACAGTTTCATTGTGCAGTAAAGAATGAAACGTGCTGATGAAAACTCGCAAAGGTGCTGAAGCCAACTGAAAAGGCGAAAAGGGGGTGGGGGAAAGATTTTTAGGACGGAATGAAGTACAATGGTAGGAGGAATAAACCAAGGTGCCAGGAAAATCTCTGCCATGAGGCCACAAACGGTTTTCTATTTCTATCCCTGTCAAGAACATCGTGGGATGAGGACCACGCACAAATACTTCCGCTCCGACAAGAGATACTTTGTGCTTTGAGTCCTTCATTAGTTCTGCTATATCAGGTGAGTTCATGTTCCTCTGGGCAGTTTTATTAGCACTCGAAATCCTCAAAACCCTTAAACCAAGTCACCATCATGCTGATCGTTATTAGCATTGCTCAAAGTGCCTGTTCTGAAAACTCATATTAAAAATGCCCTGATCATTTCCAACTAAAGAGGTTTTTAGCCCAAGGAACTTGGCACATCTGTTTTAGAAATCAGTCATCTATGAAAGGCTTTTCTCTTCTGTATAATCCGTAGGCAGAGAGCAATAACCCAGCAGGCTTTCCTTTATCTTTGGAAAAAGGAGTCAAAATTCCATTTATAAAGCAATCCTTAAAATAACTTGAAGAACATCTGGTTCTAGTGAGTGGTCCAGGTCAAGATGCCAGTCACCAATTAGTTAACCATAGGAAACAGATGGATTTTAAAAAATCCATTTGTTAAGAATTATTTGTGCTGGGTGTTCCTGCCTCCAGGTTGATGATCATCCCGCCCGGAATGTGACAATGGCAGGCGAGAAGTCAATGTGAACCGTACACGAGCAGGTGACCACGGTGGAGGAGGTGAACGTGAGCTGGCCCGCTGAGGCTGGGCAGGACTGGGCAGCAGGAGGAAGAAGGGTCACCATTAAAGAGGTGACCACGTAAAGCAGGGTTTGGAGCACCCTTGGTTCACCCAGATGACTGTCTACCAGGTGCCAGTGTGGGCATTTCTGGCTCCAAGGGGACACAGGCAGATTATCCGTGACACCAGTAAAGCTTAAGGTCGTATAATTTTATAAAATTTGCAAAAGGTAGTTTGACTTCAATTGGTTTACTGCTGTTTCTTAACCAATCTAATTTACCCTCTGCGATCTTTCCCCTCAGACTTAAAAGCCACTAGAGTGGTCTTGGGCACCTAGGGAATGCAGCTTTTGGGAAGCTGAGTTAGGGAAACATTGAGCTTGAGTTTAGTGGAATGTATTTATGTGGAATGTGGTCACTTCCAAGTGTAATTAAGTTATTGCTGGCCATGCTCACTTCCAGGAACATGCCTAACATCTTCAGTTCAAAAAGTACTGAAAATTAGTCAATAAACAAACAAACAAAAAAAAGTGAAACACCTTGAAATCTTATAGTTCTATAGGAAAGAAACTTGAGTGGTATTTTCCCAAACCTGACAAAAATACTAACAATTTACATAAAATTACCAATAACAAGTTGTGAAGCTGAATAAAACTATACTTCATCACAAATTATAAAAAAAAATTTTAAATCAATTATGATAGGAAAAAGAGTGAATTATCATTCTACTTTCTCTATAAATATTACAAAATCATTATCATAGGAAAAAGCTATTAAAGAGTTTGAAATAAAAAAATGTATAAATAAAGGAGAGAGATTTGTCAGCGGATTCACTGATTAAAACAATGAGCAGTTTCCCCAAAGTCAGTGATATGTGTCAGCGTTTAAAATTTGTAAGTTGTTATGATTTCTTCTCTCATTCTAAACAAATATTTTTATGCCTACTTTTATATTCTTTTTCTTAAAGTGGACCCCCTCCCAAGACTAAAAGAATAAGACATGAAACACGTTATCAAAGAAGCACATGAAGGTAGAATGAGAGTCCAAGGAGGGGTCTCCTCTAAGTGGGCCCAAGCTCTTGGGAACGCAGACCACATGGGGAGAGAAGAGTATCTGGGCAGGTGTTCCCCAGAATGACAGAGCTCATGTGGAATGGCAGGTAGGAGAAGTTAAGGCTGCCCACGGCAAACAGACCCTGGGCCACCTCATGGCCAGGTAGGTGGTTCAGTTCTATTTTCCCCATTGCAAGACACTCTTCTTTTGTTCTCAAGTAATTGAGACCTTTTGAGTTCTGCAACTTCTAGCTTATGTTTTCACACCTTGCTATGTTCTTTAGGCCATGTTTCCACTTGCCAAAAAGTTAAAAATAAAGGTAATCACTTTCTGTACTGGTAGCAGCCATGCAATCAATACATGCCATTCTAACATATGTGCTCTGTCACTAACACTCAGGGAGTGAAGTCATTTTTCCTCGACCTGTCCTCGTGGAGGGCTTCCATCACAGATCTTTCCAAGGACATTTTGCCGGTTTCTGCGTAGGCCCTTCTGAGGAGGGGTATAAGGACTGGCCCCTTTGCCTGCCCTGCTCTCCAGAGTCACAACCTAACTTTCTCATGAATGTGTGGGCTGACATATCTTTGTCCCACAGCAAGCACAAAAAAGGAAATTAAGCAAGGAGATCACGTGTGCTATACATTGGCAAGCATTTCCTTTGTTAGAAGGACCTTTGATAGTGCCTCTGAAAATGAAAAAAGAACACTTATTGTATATCTATGATGTGCTACCCATTATGTAAACATTATATTTTTTTCTCATGCCAACCTTTTGCAATAAGTATCATTATCCCTGAGAGGTTAATTAGCTTGCCTGAGATCACACAGCCCACCAGAGGTAATTGGGTTTGCCTGACCTGAAAGCCATGCTCATGTTAGCACATCCATTGTCTTTCTTCTCGACCCCTTTCTTCCCTCCCTTCCCCGACTTTGGTTTCTCTCCCTACAAATGGTTAAACATAAAGGAGTGTCACTTTGGGTAGTGTACCCTAAAAGGCAGGGATATTGAATAGTTCCTTTTCTTTCTCATTGGCCCACCCTTAGTTAAGCCAAGTCTTTGAGTTGGTCAGTTGAAAGCATGGAGGAAGATGATTTTAAATCAGCATTTTTTCCAAGAACAAGATCACCTTTTCAAGGCTCACCCAACATTCAGTGTTGACAAGCTACCCTTTAAAAGCAGCAGGAATGGCAGGGTTGAGAGATTCTAAACCAGGAAGCACAAAGGCTCCTATTGAAAAGGAAGAACAGAACCCCCTGCCTCCTGCAGCAAGACGCCATTCACTCCAGGGACTGGATGTCAGAACAAGCCAAAGCAGATTTCATTCATCCTTGTCCAAGCCCCAGGGAGCCGGGGCACTTTGTTTCAGGCAGAACATTCAAAGTCTTCGCCATTTGCCTCCTCGGCCATCTCCCTCCAGCCAGGAGGCCTGGCCGATTCCGATTGATCCCAACAATGCTGCTGCTTCTATCCGAATTTCACAAGCATGTGAGAAGTCTCAGGTGTGGGTTTTCCCCCTAGTGCTTCTAACAAACCAGGTCCTCACACTTGAAATAAAGCCCGCATCAAGAGACTCTCCCTGGCTGGCCATGCAGCCTCTCGGTGGGTGATGCCACTCTTTGGGGGCTTTCAGAACTTCAGAATCTAAAATCAGACACTTGGAATGACAGCTCATGACACGCGCCCGGAGGAGATTTGCTTCCCTTTTTTTGTGCGGGACGTTTGCCACTTTAGAATTCTCAGAGGGACACTCTCCTGGCCAGAGGCATCTTTTTTGGGGAGGGGGGTAAGAACTGAGGAAGACGGGGCCAAATCATTATCGCTGGCAAGGGGCGCGGGTGGGGTTCCTCTCGGGGAGCCCCCCTGCTGTCCTGGGTGCCACACTTATGGAGATTTAACAGCCAGCGCAGGCCCGTTGCGAAGAGAAGCCAGGAGGATCAAGGGTAAGCAGCCTGCGCCGTGCTAGAAAAGGTTTGACATGATACAGCTTCCTCAGCCTGAAAAGATCAGCACTCGGAAATAATCCCATCCAGTCTCTGAAGATAATGATGCAGGGGACTGAGAAGTGGAACTGGGCCTCGTTCAGCTAACCCTACGCGTGGAGACAAGGGAGCAGCCTCCAAATTGGAAGAAAGCCATTTGGGAAAAATTGAAAGGAAATACACCTTTACACAGCAGGTAGGAAATGTATGGGACTCACTAGCCCTTGAGGTGGTACGGGCCATTTATAAATAGCATCAAAGCATGTTTAGAAGACTTTGTGGAATGAGAGTTATATTGTGGGATCGTGGAAGGGAAACCGGGACATTTGACTGGGATCTGCCATGATCTTTTGTAGCTGCCCTAACAGATGTGCTATTAACCAAACTTTCGGTTCCATAGCACACAAGATGAATGGCATTCGCAAATGCAATGCGCATACCCGTGTGTCTGTCCAAATTTTGGCCTCTGCATAGACGAAATATGAGCTGTACCTCCGCCGCTTTATCGCCTAAATGAAGCAAGGGTATTGGAATGCATGTGAGTCGGAGTAACATAGTATGGCTATAACCTGACATTTTTTAGAGCAGAGATAATTTTCAGATTTCGCTTTAAATATTCTGCGGGCTTCTGTCCTGCATATATATTCCGCCAAGTTCACGCAGCCATGGCTGTGAAGCATGTTAGGGTCTCGATGATGGGACTTCAAGAGCAGGAGCATTTGCTGGGTCCAGGGTGACACTGGAATGCTCTGGGAGGGAAGGGATCGTGGCCACAGTTTTCATTACTGGTACACTGACATAGAATACGGTGGCTGACAATAATATGTGCTCAAGATATTTATTTAACTGATTAACTGATTATCCAGCAGTAGTGATTTCTCTCACTTGCCAGCCCCTCCCAACTTAAAGGAAACACAAGCAGTGCCAATTACGATGTCTAAGAGGACCTGGAAATTTTAGGGTGTGATTTAAGCTGAACTCGGTCTCATATAAGCAGAGTCACATGTCTGCTAGCAAGTCCTGCCCCAAACATGTCCTTCCAAATGGGCACAGAACTGCATGCAGTGGCCAGGACTTCAAGAGCAGGATCCTGACCTCCATGAAGGGGCTGAAAGGATCCAGGCAGTGCCTTGGGTGCCGACCAAGTCAACAGACCACTGATTTAATCTCTGGATATGATAATGAATTGAAAAACCGACCAGAAACAAAAATTGTTTTTAATTGGGAAGATTCTGGATATAGAGCCCCAAAAGGGATGAGGCTGTGTTGATGGGCTCCCCAAGGAAGATGAGACATCAGTTAGTTCTGCAGATGATTCCAGACTCACTCAACCAAGACCCTGCAAAGCATGGATCTCCGCACTTTATGACCACAGGCAAGTCTCCTAAGCTACCTCAGCCTCAGTTTTCTAATCTATAAAATGAGGATTATAAATAGTACTTTGCAGTGTTATTCTAAATATTATATAATATCTATAATGACTCTAGTATAATGCCTCACAAATCATAGGAACTTAATAAATGGTGGCTACTATTGTTTAATGCTTGCCAACTAAGTTAGGCTAGGACATAGAGTTGAAACCTCACCCTGGCAACTCAGGCAGCTATGAAATCAGCTCCATAGAAGCTGACATCTCTGTTAACTACCTTGTCATTGTCATTTGAGAGCATCCATGCCAAAAACACAATTTGGAACTTGAGTGAGGGGGTCATTGGGTCCTTCTAGAACACTGAAAATTTAACAGGTTGTTACGGGTTGAATTGTATCCTCCCAAAATTCATGGGTCGAAGTCCTACCTCCCAAACACTCAGAATGTGATCTTGTTTGGGAATAGGGCCACGGAAGAGGTAATCAGGAAAGGCAATCTTGGTTATAGAGTGGCAGAGAACTTGACTGAATTGTGTTCTGCAGTTAGTGGAAAGTAGAACTTGTAACTCAGATATTTAACTGGGGAGATTTATAAGCAAAGTGTTGAAGGTGTGGCCTGGTTTCTCTTTGCTGCTTTATAATAAAATGTGAGAGAAGAAAGATAAATTGAAGAAGTAGGTGCTAAGCAAAAAGAAATCAGAACTTGAAGATGTGGAAAAGTCTCAGCCTATATATACTGCAAAAAAAAAAAAAAAAAAAAAATGAAAGAGCGTACTCTGGAGAGAACACCAAGGGTGTGCCAGACAAGTGTTTGCTCTAGAGATATGGCGCATGACTTATGGGGCCAATCAACCATCTGAGCAAAAGTACTGCTGACTTGGCTGGGACAGGACAGACAGAAAATGAAGGAAGGAAGCTAGACTTCTGGGATTCTACAGGCCGAAGGGAACTTACAGAGCTGTTTGGCTGCAAACATGTGTTAATTCTTCAAGAAAAGAGAAGGGCCTCGAGGGTAAAGCCACCTTCTTGGTTCCAGAGGGAGAAGCTACTTCCTCCATTCCAGATGGCAGGATCACTCCCCAAGGTTGAAGGGGTGAGGTTGCTGCCCAGTGGCCCTAGAAAATGGAGCATCCAGCCAAGGAGGGTTATTCTCAGGCCTTAAGATCTAGTGGAATTTACCCTCCTATATTTCAGACCCACTTAGGACCCAGAATCCTGTTTTTCTTCTGATTTCTCCCTTTTGGAATGGAATACCTACCCGATACCTCTCCCACCTTTGTATTTTGGAAGCAGATAACTTGTCTGGTTTCACAGGGTCACAAAGAAGAATTTTTCCCCAGGGTAAACCATACTCTGAGTATCACTCACATCTAATTCAGATGATATTTGGGTGATACTTTAGACTTGGAGTTGATGCTGGAATGGATCAAGACTTTGGGGGACATTGGAATGGAGTGACATTGGAATGGAGTGACATCACATTTTGGATGTGAAAAGGATGTGAATTTTAGGGGGACAGAGGGTAGACTGTTATGGGTCAAATTGTGTCCCTCCCCAAATTTACATATTGAAGTACTAACTCTCTATACCTCAGAATGTGACCTTATTTGGAAACAGGATCATTACAGATGTAATTAGTTAAGACAAGGTCATACTGGAGTAGGCTGGGCCCCCTAATCCAATATGACTGGCATCCTTATAGAAAGAGGAAATTTGGATATAGACATGCACACATGGAAAATGCCATGTGAAGGCTGGATTTATGATGCTATAAGCCGAGGTACCACTCAAAGCTGGGAGGGAGGCCTGGAACAGATCCATCCCTAGAACCTTCAGAGAGAACATGGCCCTGCCAACTTCTTCACCTTAGACTTCTTTCCTCCAAAACTGGGAGACAAAAAATTTCTATCGTTTAATCCACTCAGTTTTTGGTACTTCATTAACAGCAGCTCTAGCAAACAAATACCTGGGTGCATATGAAACAGCTCAACACAAATAATGAAAAATAAACCCTATAGATGAAATCATCTTAGGAAGGTTCCCATTAGAAAGAAAATAAAACTCCTCACTTCACAGCGATTAAATGCTGTCCACATAGAATGGTTCCATCTTTCTGAAATCCTTAGTGACTTATTGAAGACTGACTGATTAACATTATATAACAGGTTAAGATGAGAAATAACCAATTGTGAAAAACTCCATACCAGCATACCAAATGATCCACACCTTCGTACTGAATGCTGTAAACTAATGAGCAAGGAAACTATGGAAAACCTAAGAACTTTTGTATTAAGTAGGCATGGCGAAGGGGGATTATATGTAGATGATATAGATATAGGCATAGACATAGATTCACACACACACACACACACACACACACACACACACAGTCATCCCTCAGCATACTTGGGGGATTTGTTTTAGGACACCTCCATGGGTACCAAAATCTAAAACTGCTCAGGGCTCTGCTATAAAATGGAGTAATATCTGCCTATAACCTATGCATATCCTCCCATACACTTTAAGTCATCTCTAGATTACTTCTAAACCTAATAGAACAGTTAAGATAGTTGTTATACTGTATTGTTTTTTAAAAATTTTTGTTGTATTGTTATTTTTCCCCAATATTTTTGATCTGCGGTTGGTAGAATCTGCAGATGAGGAACCCACAAATATGGAGAGCTGACAGTACATTAATGCACACTCATTTAGTATCTTAGAGCTACACTGTCTTCTCAGTGTTGAAAAAGTTCATCCCCCTATATAGCGACCAGTGTTCCCTCCCCAGCCTCGAGTCCTGCCTGTCTGCTGGCAGGGCAGAGGGGTGTGCTCTGAAGCTGAGCTGGCCAGCAGGGATTCCTCCCATAAGTGCCTATTACCAAAGGGCCCATCCCTTCCTGTTGGCTCCGGGGGATCCACAGACGCCTAGAACACGCAGCCTTTACCACTCGGACACAGAGCAACAGGGGCCCAGGAACAGCTGCACATTCCAGCAAATGATTTTGATGGGAGAGCAAGGAGAGCAGGAGCAACTGAGAGAGAGGAACTACTGATCCTTTCCTCCCAAATGAAGTCTAGATTATTCATTCTTGCCCTTTTTTAAAAGGACAATTAATAGGAGTTTCTGAAACTCAGAATGTCGAAATCATTAGTGGCTGATCACTTGAAGCAAGAATGCAGCCGCTATGATTAATGACTGAATTTTAAATATTTCAATCGGACCACGGAAATCTCCGGCACTACCGTGCGCTCCAGCGTTTGTCATATGTGCCTCCCCAGGAGGCCACCAAGAAGGTGATGGCATCTCAACAGGTTCTTTCCTCATGAAAATACTGTGGAATTCCAAAAGAAAAATCCTAACTCAAAATCAGATTCACTCATTCATCAGAGATCATGAGGTAGGAGAGTGGAGTAGAAAAGAGTATTTATGAACCTGGAAGGGGACAATGAGTTTTGAACTCTGCTTTGCCTTTGCATGTAATATTGGGTAGATGGTTCTAATACTCTGAACCTTGATTATCTCATCTGCAAAACAGAAGTGGAAATGATAGAGCCTTCCTTTCCTGATATATAGAAAGTTTATGCAAATTATTAAGTGCTGTGCAAAGGTGAGATATTGGCACCTACTATGTACAAGACACCTGGACACCATTGAGACAGGACGGGGGGATGGGTACGGCATTAAGGATAAATACGACCTGATTCTGCCCTCAGGGAGCAGGCTAGTGGACACAAAAGTCATTTTACGAGTAACCCTAATTTCTGGTAGAAAAAGGAAGTACAATACAGGTGGGCTCACTTCAGGCTTGGAGGGTGATGGACGGATCAATGAAGTTCTCAAGAAAGAAATGATATTTGTGATGAAGGAAACTGACACTTGGAGGTCTTGGTTTCTGGATTTTGCTGAGTCCGGGCAGTCAGAAGGGAAACCAAAGCCATGGAGGGACAGTGAAACCTTCCAATTCCCTCGTGGAGCAGGAACCCAGTGTTCTTGTGAAGCCGCCTGAAAGCATGGCAAAAATAGAATGGGTCAAGCGCGTCTCCGTAGCAAACCATTTCCATCTCTCCAGCGTTACTAAAAATGAAAGTCAGAGCGACCATCTGCATGGGATGATATGCCCTCGTTCTTGTCTATCGGGTGCTTCAAAGCCCCCCAAAACCTCTGACACCTGAGATGAAGAAAATGAGATTGGCATGGCAGGCAACCTTTTTTTTTTATTTCGGCATATTATGGGGGTACTGATTTTAAGGTTTCAATAAATGCCCATTCCCCCCTCCTCCCACAAGTCTGAGTCTCCAGCATGACCATCCCCCAGACGGTGCACATCTCACTCATTATGTATGTATATACCCACCCCCCCCCCCCCCCCCCCTGCCCAATACCCTATTACTGTAGTACCTATGTGTCCACTTAGGTGCTGCTCAGTTAATACCAGTTTGCTGGTGAGTATATGTGGTGCTTGTTTTTCCATTCTTGGGATACTTCACTTAGTAGTATGGGTTCCAGCTCTAACCAGGAAAATATAAGATGTGCTATATCACCGTTGTTTCTTAGAGCTGAATAGTACTCCATGATATACATATACCACATTTTATTAATCCATTCTTGGATTGATGGGCACTTGGGCTGTTTCCACAGCCTTGCAATTATGAATTGTGCTGCTATAA